>JAEQML010044224.1:0-68010 GCA_016904865.1 Pissodes strobi | reverse complement strand
AAACGAAAGGATAGAGTAATAACAATAAGTGATATAAAAATAAATTAGACATGTCACGACAAGTTTATATTCAAACCTTTGTCTAAGAATTTCCAATACATTTTTCTTTTACTTTTAATAGTACACACCTTGCAAGTTGTTTTTATTGCTATCATGGAAACAACATGGTAATGAAGTTATACTAATGCATTTATTTATTTAATTTTTTACAATAATTATTATATGATTTCCGTTATCATTGTCTGTATCGTTAGCACCTTCTTCATCAATGACATGACTTCTTCTGTTAATGCTTCAGGTTTCCATTTTTACCAACATTAGCTTTCGGCAAATTTTACACAATTTGCTCATGGTTGCTGTGTTATATATGTTGGTGCTTCATTTGACATACCTAAAACAGCCTCATCATTGTAATACTCTCTACCAGTGTATTTATCCTAATAGTGTAATTGTGTCAAAGTTTTGTAGAGTGACTGGCTGTTTGGAAGTCATTGTTGATTGTTCTAATGTTGGTAACCATATCTCAATGGTAATTTCTGAAAATTTTCCGAATTCACGTTTTTATAATAGTCTATCCATTTATTTTTCATTGAAAAAACGTATCTTGCTCGTTCGGTAAAACTGTTAGCAAACCAAAGCATGTAACATCGTAAACTGTGTTGCTCTTTCTCTTCTCGATTTTATAGCTTCGGGCTCTATTTTGGTGCAAATTGATTGTCTCTTAGATATCGTTCATTAAATTAAAATGTCAAAGAAAGAGAACAATACTCAATTTCCATGGCTCACCATCAAGGTAGAATATCTAGTAATAGACGGAAAATACCATGCGTAGATATGTAAATGCAATATTGTTTCCTTTCTTTGACATAATAGTTTAAAGGACGATATCTAGTAGACGATAAAATTGCACCAGAATAAGGCTAATTATCAAGAGTAATACACAGATAGCGATGGTGGAAAATATCGCTGGTTGACACGAAAACGGTAATTTACATAAATAACATATGTGAAAATTTTGTAGGGCAGATTTTTTTCAAAATTTTTTTTAAGTGAAAATTAAGATATTTAATAAAACATGAATTTTAATAGAAAATTTCAAGTTCATATTTTTATTGTGAACATAGAAGAGGTTTAATAACACTTCTCATTCTTCATCCATTCATTCATTCACTCACTACACTATAAAGAAAAACAAGTGAATACCGTTTTGAATAGTGTATGTTGATCAAAACCAAATACCAAAACTAAGGAAACCACGAATAAAGATAACAGGTTATGATGGTGGGATGGGAAAAGATATTTTAGAAAAGTGTATTGGAGATCAAAATCACTTCATTAATTGGAATGATGATCTCCAAATCACATTTTTAAAAAAGATTAAGGACCGGTGCACGGTATTTCGGGAATGTTCTCCTTCCATATTTCATAGATTTATGGCTACTGGGAAAGTATTTATTGGATTAGAAAGGTATTCAATCTATGAAGATATTGGTGTTATCCGCTGTTTTAAGTGGCAAGAACCTTTTCATTAATCTGACAGATTGTGTACTGTCGGGTCGCGTTGAAATAATAACCGAGGAAATCATTTTGCATCCGCTAATAATTTCTGTATCTCTCCTGACAGACTGCTCGCTGATTTATACAGTGTCGCAGGTGTGCGGTGGCTTTTGCGTTTGATGCAAAAAATCAAAACGATATTGTTGAGTGACTCTACTCGATATTATTTGTACTCTGCCCAAACCAACCTTCTTGTGAGCGGTGTTCTGGTCAACATAATTACCATGAGTGCGACAAAAATGTAAGCTGAACTATATCATGGAGCTGGTGACCTGGGATGCCCTTCCCATCAATACCTAGTGAATGTCTGATGTCAAGATTGATTATGATGCTGTCAATGGCTAATATACAAGAAGAAATTGAACTCATGCAAAATCTTGACAATTTGGTTAGGGAGGAAACTATTACGAACTGTGATATGTTGGGAAAGAGTGATGATTTAAGTAATAAAATTTTAACCGCATTATATCTAAATATTCGCAGTTTAAAAAAAAACTTTAATGAACTAATTAGTTTTCTTGAGAGATATAACCTGAAATATTGTAATATTGTTGTTCTTGCAGAATCTTGATATCTTAAGAGTGGTGATAACTTCTGCATTGATGGCTATACTATGTACTATAATAATGCGGACATTAATCAAAATGGTGGCATAATAGTCTATGTAAGATCCTTTTTAAAACATATGGTAGCACACACGGAACTCAACCTATTCAGGGTTACCCTAATAATCGTTGAATTAAATGTCAGTGATATCTCTGTTAGGATCTCTTGCATCTACAGGTCGCCTTCTACGACTTATAATGCAATATTAAATCATTTTGGATTTGTATCTACCATTAAGTCTCCTACAAGGGTTACAACGGATTCACCCACTCTTCTAGACCACATATTTTTATATCTGTTATATATTGATAAAAAAAAAATTATTGTGTTGTACCAAAAAAAAAAATGTAATATATTAATGTCTAATGTCAAAAAAATAATGGAAAGGAAGGAAAGGAATTTAATTAGATGTTTGGAAATGTATTGACAAAATTAGTTATTATTATTTACAATATGTTAATACCTCTTCTTCTTCTTCTACTTTCTAATAAGGATACATATTAGTAGGCTACTGCCTGTTCATTGCCAACACGTCCTCCCCGGAAGATGAATTCCAGCATTCTCTCCAACGTTTTGGTAATCTTCCCTGTGATTTCTTTCCTACTGGATTATTCATTTTTGCTTTTTTTGACGAGTCTGCTGTCCTCCATTCTTTTTACATGTTTGTTCCAGAATCTTCTGTCTCACTCACCTTCCTATGTCCTGTATCCCGCATTGTAGTCTGATGTCTTCATTTCGTATTCTGTCGTATAGTGTTTTGCCTTGTATACTTCTCAGAGTTTTCATTTCAACTGTTCTCATCATTTGTAGATTTAATTTTAATTTATTTATTTATTTCACGGATGTACCATTTTACAAAAGAAGAAACATTAATACATAATAATACAATACAATACCAGCAGGTCACAAGAATAAAAATAAAATAAAATAACACATATATCGCATATCACATATTATGTGAGAACCTATCACCAAGTATCATTAAACAACATTCATAGGAGTATTCTTTTTATCTGCAACTTAAAATGATCAATCTTAGTATTGAAAAATCAACATCTTTGGCCAATAAATTACCGAGGGCACATAGCCTCTGAGTGGGAAGATTTTTACCATAATTAGTTCTACGATATTCAATGTGAAAAAGTTCATTATGTCTCAAATTCACTTGTGGAACCAACAATGAAACCCTTTCCAATATACCGGGGCAATCAACAATTCCGTTAACAATTTTGTACAAGAAAACTACGTCCAAATAATCTCGTCTTGTTTTGAGTTTTGGTAGATTGAGTAATTTACCAATTTCATCATAATTCATTTCTTCAATGGGTAGGTATTTTTAGTTTGTACGCGATGAATCTAAGAAACTTATTTTGAACTCTTTGGAGGTGCCGTATATGTGTATCATAGAAAGGTGACCAAACATTAGAGGCATACTCCAATTCAGATTCCATAAGTGAACACTATAAGATCTTAAAATTATCGATATCCTGAGGCAGTTACTAACACTGATATTATAGAGAGGCTTCAGATGCGTTTTCTTATATGTTTGGGTTAGTATATATTTGTATGTTAGGAAACTTAATACTTATGCATTCTAGTCTCTTATCGATCAATGTTGGTTGCATTGAATATGCAAACTCTTACTGAGAGAAGAGGGATACATTGTGTGGTATTTATTATTGATTGTATTGTTAACAGTATAAAATAGAAGTAAAACGGTCACTAATCATATGACCCAAATCAGAAAGCACAGAAACTACCAAAATCTTATGAAATTAATTACAGATATTGCGACGCGCTTTCTGTGTTATTAATTTTATTATTATTATTATTATTTTTTAATAAATAAACAAATATGTTGAGTGCTCGTGGAGCTATGACGAGTTCCACCGTCAGGTGAATACGGACAGCTGGTTCCGGACCCTTAGTTCTCACCAGAGTAAACCACACAAGTGAACAATCCAATTTCGCCGGGAACTTGGTAGTCTACTTACTACCAAGTTCCACCTGTTCTAACCGATTGGAAGAGTCAACGAATCCCAGCCAGGTGGGAGGACCCTAGGAATGGAAACATTCCCTAGTAACGAGTCACAATAATATATGAACCGATTGCTATTATATACTTTCCGTTCAAAAGAATAATTTAGCAGAGTCTCAAATTTTAGATTAAAGAGACCCTATCTGCCTCTACCTTTATTTTAATAATTCAATAATAAAGTTCAATAAGGTAAACAACCATGAACGAAAATATGCGAAAATATGTGAAAATATATATACATTAAATAACGCGATCTGATGGCTTCCCTTAGTGACGGAAACTAATAATAAATAAAACTGCATTACCTAACTATTGACAACCGAATTTCCCTGTTTAGTGTCTAATTAATAGTTAAAATCAACTACCCACGCGAATCACTAGAAGTTATTTGCAAGATTAATTATTAAAATTAAAGATAAAAACAATAATTCCCCATTGCACCAATTCTGACTTCGGTAACAGAATAAGCTCCATGAAATTTGCCGTTTTTAGCATTAATTGCAACTTATTGCGGTAGACAATAGATGCCTTCGTAAAGCAACATAAAAATCAATGATTAAATTTTACACTCGCTGCTAAACCGCTACAGAAAGGTCAAATAAATCGTACTAAATTATCGAAAATCTACATTACATTTCGTCGAAAATAAAATAAAAACGATTAATTAGGCTAATCGCAAGACCCCGTGAATAAATAATAATGACTATTCCGTTCAAGTATAAAATCCCAAAAGCCTTAATCAATCTCTGATTACTATGACGTCATGACTACTAATTAAGTTACTAAATCGAGTCCGAAATAAAAAAAACGATTAATTGGATCAAGCGCGAAGCTCAGGAAATAAACAAAACCATGCCATCCGAGCGTAGAAGCCTATAAGCATTAATTAATCTCTAATTAGTATGACGTCACGCCGATCAATTAAGCTAATAAATCGAGTCCGATATGAATGAAAAGCGAAATAATACAATGCAATCATTAAAAACCCGAGAAACGCAAAACATCTGCAATTAATAAAGAAAACTTACCTCTTAACAAGAGGGCGGACTACGCGACACAAAACGCCAAGTACCACAATGGCGGCCGACAGTAGACTAGACAAAGCCAATTCCAAAATCCTCGCCCAGCAAGTTCTTCCTGCATCTACGGCACTACAACTAACGAAAATACATCGAAATGGCCGATACAGAAATTACTACGTCGTTCGTCGACAAAATCCTTCCGATGCCTGGACTTAAACCAGATTTTAAATGAATCGACCAAACAACTGATAAGCTTGACTAGCAAAGGACCCGTACCTACGGAGCCAAACCAGGCGTCGTCTCGCGCTTCGCAAGGTGAAGCCAGCGCGCCGGAAATTACAGTGCGACGTTTCTCGACGCACCAATGAAACGGATCCCTCAAGATCACGGGAGAAGGATATAAAAGCGAATTTAATATCGTAATTAAATTTCGTACTACGAGCGGAAGCAGGAATAGTACCAGGGGCATCCTAAAAAATCACTAACAACGGGTTACCATTAGCGATGAAAACGGAAGGTCACAATATATCGGGAAAAAGAAAAAATAGTTTTATTAGCTAGTTTTATCACGTGTTTGCATTCGTTTCTCGCTTCGGCAAAATAATTGCAATTTTCAGCGGTCTGATTTTGCTGCCAATACTTGCAGGCTTGCTGTTTTCTATCTGCAGCTCTTTCGCATCTTCTGTCGAACCAGGGGTTTCCTTTTGACGGTAAGTTGATGGAAGTTAGGATGTATGCTTCCATTCCTGAGGAGATACTGGTATAATCTCTTCGCAACAGACTGACGGGTCGTCAGTGCAGGCAGATGTCGAGCTAAGGAAAATTTAGGTATAACCCTCATAGATCGTCCCAGGCAATGGTGGAGCCTTCTGTAGGAGTGGCAGTTCACAAATCGTTGTAATACTGTAATAATTGTGTACTGGTCAGGATGTGTGGTTAGAAAAGATCCAGAAGGGCGGCAAATTCGCCCCTCTCTGAGATCCGAGTTGGTTCGTCTACAAGTTGAGTAAGCCCGCAGCTGATGGCAAATGCTTCAGCTTCTTACCTTCGTTGTCGGTGTTGTTGCGGTGTTTGAGCCAGTTGGTGCTATGGACATTGATATTTCCCAGAACTATTATTTTGAATTGAGGTGGTCGACCAGTATTGAATTGCCAAATATGGATTTACTATCAAAGGAAATGATAAGATACTCAAACTGAATCATACTATATGGATTATCTAAATTTAATGGGAACTACGAAGAGACCACTGTTGGATCAAACGTTACACATTGTTGAAGATTTCTCAGAAGATGCAGATGCAGTTTGGAGTTGATAAGTGTCACACCATTAGCATAGTGCGTGGAAAGCCGCGAGTGGGCGAGTTAAATCCCGCTAGTGGAGAGACAATTGAATCAATGCGGTAGGGCGAAACCTCTAGATATCTGGTAACGAAGTAATCACAGAAGATTAATCATCAGAAGATCAAAAACGAGATAGTATCTGAATTCGAGAGGAGGGTTAAACAACTGTTAAAAACGCAGCTGAACAGCAAAAATCTCTTTTTAGGACAATCAACGGTTGCACGTGTTCGGTGCTCGGATATTTTTTGGCATAGTGTCCTGTAGTAAAACCGATAACCCAAAGTTACAAAGCAATGTAAGAACCTTGCTAACAAAGGCTCAAAACTACCACTCTAAAAGCCTTTTCTCGACAGGATGGAGGAAAAGGACAAACCGGCATCGCCAAACTGTGGGCTCATCAGATCATTAATTTGCGAAATTAGTTTTTCACGAAAGTTTAAGAGTCAGAACTCCATATAATTAATTATATAATATGCAGCGGCTTCTATGCCAGTGCGAATGTCCCCAGCCTCAGCACTCGACGAGAGAAGAAAAGCTGTAGAGATGGCGAGAAGAGCAGCTTCCTGGGAGGTATCCGAATGAGGTTGTGCAGGAAAATATCGACCGATATGCGGCGAACTATTGGCTTGCCTCAGGAAGGTTCCCAGAAACGGGAGGCTTTTATTGTAAATTCAAGGTCAGGTGGCTCCAACGAGAAACTAACTGAAATACATCATCAAAGATCTCCAAATAGAGAGGGATAAGTGCAGATATGAATGCAAAACAACCGAATCCATACGACAGGTCACTGCAGCTTTGATCTGCAACGAAATATATGAATAGGCATGGTAATGTTGCCAAGGTTCAAGTATTTCTGAAAAAATGTGACTTCCGACTCTATTGGGATGTGTCACTCTCATAAACAAATTCTGTGAGGTTGTGGAAGTGTCATTACCCAATGCGTAAGATCTGGTCGAAAAGAACGCCGAGAAAATTTCCAGGTACCAAGAGTTGCGGATTAGAATGAAGAAGCAGTGGTAGTTGAATTGCGTCAAGATAGTGCCAATAATAATTTCATCAACTAGAGTTGTGCCGAAAAGTCTGCAAAGGTATATAGAGAAGTTAGGGCTAAAAACCTCTACAATCCCATTCAGAAATCTGTCATGTTTTAGACTGCGAGAATTGTTCGTGTAAGTTCATCGGAAATTCCCAAGATCGGAAACATCAGAAGAGTCATCCCAAAGGACCTCATAACACGGAAAGGGTTTCAGCTGATGCTTAACGCATCTGCAATCAAGTAATCTTTCCCCTTTAGAGGGAGTGCGAATGCCAAAAAGGCATGCAAATCGGGATAATAATAATAACATTGAGTATTGCAAAATTAAATTACAAAATATGAAGTAGAAGCAAGCTTCCTCACTTAACAAATAAAAACAAAATATATTTCCTATAGTACGTCCCTGTTTCTACTGTTTCATTTTGCCCTGGTTAAAATCTTATTACTGTCCCACTATAAACAAATCGTTACTATTATTGTCTATGAATCACGGGCATTCGATTATTCTGATGACGTCTATCATCCAAAGATGTATCGATTCCCATAAATTCAACATCGCGAAGCGCGTGGGAATATAATACACAGGAACAGTTCATTTATGAGCGCGAGTCGTTGGACGACACTTTCAGGTCAAATTCCAAAATTTTCTCAATTTAATTATCGGCTGCAAATTTTCTGATTTTTGTTTTTACATAACTTTTCGAAATACGCCGGCTCGAAATCCCATATTGCATATATTATCGGCATTATAAATACTTTAGCTGTACTACTACTATGTTCTCAAAACTTTTTGGGAACATAATTTTAAGTGAACATGACATTGATCGAAAAGTTGAACTATTTAATTCTTCTGCTTTAAGCGCTTTGAATGGTCAGTTTCCCATAAAACCAATTAAAGTTAGATCTAAGAATCCGTTGATTACGGTCCCCGTTAAGCGAATGATAAAAGAGCATACCAATGCTAAACTTAACTATAGGACAGGGTCCCAAATAAAGAACTGATAATTTTTGCATCAGTTGCTCTGAAACATTTAAATCAGGCGTATCTGGATGCCCTTTATACAGAGAATATTAAAAACCAGGAAAAGACTTTCTGACCGCAACCGTTGGCTACCAACATAGTAGTTTTCAAAAACCATACTTTTTCGCAGGAGCATGAAATTAGGCGACCACCCGCTTGCGGGGAGTTTCCTAACGTGCAAGTATGCTAAATGTTTTTTTTTTATTTCTATTTTTTCTATTACGGAAGTTTTACTAATAAAAAAAAATAATGATCAGCAGTTGCAGGGCCATCTTATGATTTGTAACGTCGTTACACAGAAGAAAAAACAGTGGTCGTTACTTCTAGAGGTCTCTTTCAAGGCGGTGCCACAACTTTTTCTAAGCTGGGCCTTGGCATAAACATTTGTGTTATTATCAGTTTAACCAACCTTTGGAAAAATTAAAAAGAGGAGTGTCAAAGAGAGGTTCCTTTTGACACTCGTTTAGGTATTCAAATGAAATCATTTTGAACTCAAAATAGATACACAATTTTGAAATCTATGAAGTGAAATTCCTAGGAGCCTGTAATTTTGTTTAACTATGTTGTATTGCTGTACAATTATTGTACCAGATATAGCATATCTGATAAATTGCGGCATCTTCTACCACGGAAATCAGTATCCATTCGCAAAAAATATCCTTGAAAATAAGTGTTTTAACCGTCTACTCTAAGCTTTTAGTGAAACTTCTGTTCAATCAGTTGCACTTGTAGAACAACATTAGATCCTGACACCACCATGTTGAAATATTTGGAAAATATAGTATAATATTTAGACAAAAATCGGATATCATATTATCCTAAGTATCTCTCAATTATTTCAAAGCGATTGACATAATAGTTAAAGCTGTGTTCGTGTCAAGCTTCGTAATTACAGTAATTCGGCGGGATCTGTTCAACTTATTAAGAGCTACTTACAAAAATATGTCGCGTGCCCTCAATTTTTTCATGCGCCTCGCTCGTGTGCCTCAATGTTGTAGCATTTTCAAATTTTCGCATAAACAAATGCTACAGCTTTGCTTAGCTTATATTTATTTTTATTTACAAACACAATTTAGTTTGGATTATTCCAATATAGGTACAGTGTATGAATTACATTACCTTGTTTTGCCTTGAAAGTTATTGAATACACTTTTTATATATTTTCATTTATGATGTACTAGATGTTTTTGATATGATGATAACACCTGGTTTGGTTTTTGTCCCTTTTTGAGCAGTAGGTACTCGACTAGGTTTAGAAACCTCTTTTAAAAGTTCTAGTTGTGCAATCCAATTTACTAGGCTATTAACTTCATTGATTTATACTTGAGCTCTCTTTTAATTACTTGGGAAAATGCTCACAAGCTTTTCTCCGATCTAAAAGTTAATAAAAACTTAACAATTTGTTCGACATTCATTGTGTGTTTTTATTTCTTAAGTGTCAAAGTGTCATTCACCTATGAGAACTAGGCTTTACCGTAAGACAGGCACACCATATGGTTTTGACAGTTAGGTTAGACAGGTTCAAGAATCGACGTAACCAAGTAATGGTTCCTTTTAAGTCGTATTTACTTGATGCTTGGCGAATATGGTTTAGACAGAAGTTCGATTAACCGAGCTGTGACGTGGATGGTTCTGCCTGCGCTCGGACTCGCAATTTCAACTAAGTTAAGTTGGCAGCAATGTTTCGGAGTCAAGGTATTGAAATTCGTTCCGGGTTCTTTCTTTCTACGTTAGAACGGCGAGGAGTCGAGAAGCCGGCATAAATTTGGAGAATAAATTTAACTTAGAAAAACCTACTTGATAAGTTGTAAGTCATGCCAATTACCTTTTTATTTGTAAGGCTGTCTCGGCAAATTTAGATTATCTACAGATTGAGTGATTATACACATATTTTATTTTATATTATTGCGGCAGAATAAAATTCATGGATTTTAAATCCTGTGCGCAGTTTACCATCATTCTAGTGACCTATTAATCGGTACGCAGGATATTTGCCTAACAGTTTGTATCTCACGATTGTCAATAATAGTCAATATTATGTAAGCTTCTTTTCTATTGCTTTATTGTTTATACATGTGATTGTAATTGTACTGTATAATTGTTGTTTTATATCAAGGGATCCCCTCATTAGTAGGGAAAGACTAAAGTATTTATTTTGGGGAAAAATTATGCATTATTGAAAAGCTCCTCCAAAAATTACTTTTCATCATTTAATAACATTATAGATTTTTTCAAGTTGAGTCAAAGTTAACTTGGTGATGCCCAATATCTTTATTAAAGTGTACCGAGGATCCACGAACCTAGCTCTCCACTGTATAACTGGCTGCCGTTCGCATCTATAGGTAGGTTTGCCAAAAGGGTTTAGGAAATGTTGCCATAAGGTACAGAACCTTCTGCTACTCTTTATACTTATAATGAAAATACGGAACGGTGTAAAACACTGTTCAGTTAACGGCTACGTGCATGATACCCAACTTTGTGCTGACGATTTATCTAAAAATACCCTCAATAGGTCATTCACCGTATAAACTTCAGATGATTAAATTGTAAAATCCATTGTATGAAATCAACCTACTAATCGTATTAAAATATCAATAAATACAATTTCTAAATATCTAGAGCTCCCTCTAGATACATGACTGACTTTGTTTGAACACATTCTTATGGGAAACATGTTTAGAAAACCATTTAGTGGCGCTAAAATTTTTATTTATTTAAATAGCGCACATCCTGAGATTCCTGAGTCGCAAAAGAAAAATCATGATTTCTACATTATTGGCGTTAGCAGACTGAATCAGAAGATACCCGGTGACCATGGGCTGACTATCGAGGCGGTAACTTTCTTAGAAAAAATTATATCGATTTGAATTTTAAGAACATTTTTATAGTTGCGTTTAGTGCAGATTTGAAAATGGAAGTCGGGGAAATCTAATATCATCACTTTAACTTGTTTCATGGATGTTTTGAATTACTATGCGAATTATCCCACTTCTGGTTTAACCGGAAAAATGTATCGAAAATTAATTTGCAAATACGATCTT
The DNA here is from genome assembly GCA_016904865.1 of Pissodes strobi. Classification (NCBI taxonomy): domain Eukaryota; kingdom Metazoa; phylum Arthropoda; class Insecta; order Coleoptera; family Curculionidae; genus Pissodes; species Pissodes strobi. Next base: position 56,347 of record JAEQML010044224.1, on the reverse strand, counting down.
CTCAATGGAATGTCCGATAAAATATATTAAAAATAAATTCTACCATTTTCCTATATTTTTATGTATAACACCCTATGTTTAAAGCTAATAGTTTTATAGATATCCGCATCTAAACGGTCTGGCCGCACTCAAAAAGTCAAGACTTAATATTCTCAATGCAGATTGCAAAATGCCTAAACCTAGAATGGCTGTTGTGTGAAATAAAAAGTTTAACGAACGGCAACTAAATATGCAGTCGATGGGTAGACTCGTTCGGGATAACATTATACATTCACCGCCGGATTCACTAACGTTAAACCTCTGGAACTTGGGCTTTAAAATCATAGGGTTTAAGCTGGTTTAAGCTTACCTGTAAAGTAAATTAAAACCTAGCAGAAGTTTAAGGCTCCACTAGTAATAGGTAATCCTAAACTACTAAAAGGTTTAGCGCATTTAGATGGAATAAGCTTAAACTTACCATGGGTCTAAAATTTAAATTTAGGTTTAACGTTAATGAATCCTGGGACAGTGTCCTGCCTCACTGCCATTCTTCATGGTTTGCATATACACCATTTCCGTGTGAAATAATCTAATTTTAAATGAAAAATTGCTAACTACGAGGCAAGCAGGCACAGTAAAATGTAACTAGATGTCATATTAATTTTAAAATGATAAAATGTTAAAAACTAGATCCAGTAATTGCGTTTATTCCATTAAAATAAAATGCGAACATCGTACTTAAAAGTGAATTTCCGGTACACTAACCGGAAGTGGCTACAACATTTTGATCTAAACTACAACATTTCTTTTAAAAATCCTCAAAGAAAGTAATCGCATGTCATTGGATCAAAAGACTGAAGCGACCACTGTATGGGCCCATATCTACCCAGCCATTTTTGAGGAAAATGTCTGTTATGCCAGTTTTGAACTCGAATGTGCCGGACATTTGTCTTATTGAAAATAGGCTTTGCGTCTGTATTCTTATTATTTTTTCTTCTTCTGTTCAAAAGTGAGTATTTAACATTTCTGAGTAAAAATTTTGATTAAGGGTTCGCTGAAAGCAGTATGGACCAATAATTCTATTTATTGTATTAGCGCACCATACATTTACTTTGTGTATTTTTGACTACCTGTAGTATAGTGACTGTAAAATTCAGATTGTCTTGCGGCCCAAAAGCGAAAATGTTCGAAGGATACGATGCCATTTGTGCTAAAGGTACACTCGTCAGAAAAAAACATTGTAAAAAGGTCTGCGCCCGAAAATGATTTTCTCGATATCTACACAAAAGTTTGAACATTTCTCATCCTCACCTTCTTCTAGAGTATGATTTTTTCTCTCTCTTGGATGTCATATTTCCTTATGTTAATTTCCAAGGACCTGTTTTTCAAATATGTTTTCGGATGTTCTGCTACTGAGTCCAAAACTAGCATGGTGGCTACATCATCTTCATTGTATGTTTTCTTAGGCTGTTTTAGGTTTTGTACAGTTCCCGTTAGGTCAAAATTTATTATTCGTTCTTTAAACTCTCCTTAGTTAAGGTTTGGAACCTTCGGTAAAATGCACTACATCACAATTTTATCCACAATGCTGAAAGTGGAACAACAGTTAATGTATATTAAGTGGAACTATGTGTTTCTAGCAGACAATATTTTGCAATTAGAAAAACCGTGTCCAGGTCTACCAGAGTCATTGAATATAATGAAAATATGCCTACAAAATTGCAAACAAATACGAGGTGAGGTAGGAAAAACAGTGGTGGCAAAATGAGAAAGTTTAATAGAAAAACACAGGTTTTAAGACAGGTCGTAAACATAATGTCAGGGAAAACTATAAATAATTTGGCTATTGAACCTGTCTTAGTTCCAAAATTAAAATTTTGCTCTATAAGTTCAGTAGATATACAAACATGTCCTTAGCACATTTTTTTAGGTCAAAACCTTAAAGCACACGTAATAACTAGTGCATTTTATAATTTTTCAAATTAATATTAATATGTGTTATACAAATTGTATTTTTGATTTAATAAAGTATAGACCTATAGATGTCGTATCCACTTGGTGTAATTGCCCCTTTCATGAAATGGCTATCCAGTTCATGAATTGTAACCAGATAGAGGATTAATATTTTATTCCGCTATTGGATCCATTTAATGAAACCGTCTTATATTACAGTATCTGGACACAATAATTGTCCAGTTCCTGTTATGTATATGTATGTTGTCCACTTCGACTTTGGGCTAGAACCCAAACTATTTTACTCGCGTCTAGGTACACCATAGTGCGGGGCGCTCGTCTAATCTTTCACTTCACGCATGACTCTCCGCTCGCTCCCGGGGCGCAACCAAACAAAACTAACCCAGGGCATGCCAAAAATCTGTTTGAGTTAGTTTTGTTTGGTTGCGCCCCCGGAGCGAGCGAAGCGAGCGCGCGCGAAGGGCCATGCATGAAGTGACATATTAGACGAGCGAAGCCCCGCATTATGGTGTATCTAGAAGCGAGTAACTATTTTCCTCACCAGAAACTGTATACATCGGTCTGAAGAACGCTAATTTCGACAATGACTTGGATTACACTAAGTAGATAAAAAGTATTTCCATTTCATGAACTGAACAAAAAAATTATCCAGATAGTGGAATAAAATATTGTTCCTCTATCTGGTTACAGTGCACGAACTGGTTATCAATTTCATGAAACGAACAATTACAGCAAGTGGGTGCGACATATACAATTTTAATTTATTTTTATTCAATCCCCTTATTTAGTGAAAATTTAATTTAGAAAATCAAAATTAAGTTTGGGTTAGAACTGCATATTCATGCCATGAATTTATGTATTATTTGCATATATCCTGTATAAATTAAAAATAAATTATGTGCCTCACCTTTATAAGCAAGCACACAACTGAAGTGAAACTTCTGAAAAATATATTAGAAATTGAGTTTTTATGTTTTTAAGCTTTTTTTTTCTCAACTTTTGCCTCCCGTTTCGTTTCTCTAAGTTTTCTCCAGGATACTCATTTTACCTCGGCTACATGTCCTGAAAATTTCAACCCTCTAGCTATACTGGGACATGCTTAATTAAAGGAGCGTTTCACTTTGATAACCGTTTTAACTTTGATAAGCGTTTAATTTTTTCTGACTTTACCCTCGCTAAAGAATTTCACTTCAAAAAAATGTCCATATATGCGCATATTCTTAAGGTTTTTGGTTGCATATAATTCGGTCTTTAGTAATTACCGTCATTTAAAAGATAGATTACCTTTTGATCGTAATTTAATACAATCCATTACTATGGTTGACTCCTCCACAACAATATAGAACATATTTACATTATACCCACTACCGACTTATTGTCAGTTTGGGGTGTCTAGTAAGGGACAATAACCATTTTTCAAACAAAAAAATAATATTGCAATAATAGTAATCAATAAAATTTCTATCGTAGCATACGTAAAAAATGCTCGCTTTTCAACTATGATATAAACAATTGGGCATCCCATTTAAAACAACAAAGATGTAGGTCGTAACTCCTTTGTTTGAAGTTCATTGTTTTTAAGTGACATTTTTTACTTTTACGGGAAAAGTTATACCCAACTGATATTTTCGTTTTCTCCAAAAATGCAGGGAAAATCGATAGTAAGTCCCTGTTCTGTCCTCGTTGGCAAACCCTGTACAACACTACTATATAAGCAAAATAAGCACCTTAGAACTACCTAGCACGCGTCTAGGATATGTGAAAGTTTTGCTATAATTACCCCTGGGATCTATGCTCAAAATTAAATTGTAATAAGTTTTATGACTTGAAAGTTTCTTGTAAAGATCATTTATTATTATTATTGAGTGGTCCTATACACGATAAGAGAGTTATTAATTCTTGCTGCTTTTAGAGCAGTTTGAATTATGTCCAATTGTCGGCCAACTTCTTACCCGTTGTAGAAAGGGCAAAAATATCATTTTATCAATATTAAGCATTCCAATCATTTAGACATGGTTCTCTGTCATCACATTTTCAGGGCTTCCAAATGTCAAATCCGAAACACCCTGATGCATAAATATTAAACAGTGCTATGAGCATAACAGCACAGCTGATCATTCCCAACAGGTGAAATATTATTTCATCAGTGTAAATGGTAACAATAGTCACGGACCATACATAGTACCTTAATCTTGTTTTACAATTTGCAAATCTAGAAAAGTATATATAGTTTTAACATAATTACTTCACATGACGTTTTCATCCAATATGTTGACATTAGAGCAATCAAAAGAGTCTATTGACTGCTTTGTATAAAAGAATACATAAATCATTTTAATAATAATAAGCGTTCCAATCGTTTCTTATTCCCAGCTTTTCCAGATGCTAAATCGCAGTCATTCACTTGCATAATTATGGCAGTTACATCAGCAAACACGTGATCAATAGCCCAGTATATGGTAGACTGAGAGAGGTCCAACTTGCATTAATTGGGGGTAAAAGATTTTTCTTTTTAGGATTGTTTGGTATGGTAAGGGGGGCTTGAAACTAAGTTTGCAACCACGACAGCCCGGGGGAGAACTTTTAATAGGTGGCTTTAGAATATTTTATCAAATACGGTGGCTGGGGAACAGCTTAGACTCACTAAAATTTATTTATTTATTTATTTATTTAGTTACAAACTCTACAGATACATGGATCCAATTACAGAGTAGGAAAGATACTCCTTTTAAGAGAAAAAAAAAGAAGTTCTAACAATAGTCTACTACTAATTTCCTAAAACTAATTATACTTATATTAAAAATGTCACACTGGTTTTTTATTTGATTATATAATCTACACATTTTTATGATTGAAGAGCCTAAGTAATAATTTGTACGAGCACCATTCACATAAAACAATGACGGATTCCTAGTTATGTAATTTGGTACATTAAAACTAAGCATGGACAACAAACCAGGATCATTTATCTTATTATTAATAAGTTTATACAAAAATGTCAAATAAGCTAAGTTGCGTCTAGTTTCTAATGGCTTTAAGTTATATTTATTCATGATCTCCAGTTTAGGTATATGCAATTCATATGTACCTGTTTGCTTATAATGTATATATCTTAATATTTTATTTTGTATCTTTTCTAAATTATTTTTATGTACCTCATAACAAGGACTCCATACAATTGCGCAGTACTCCAAAATGCTCCTAATATATGTGATATAGAGTGTTATAATACATTTTATACTATCAAAGCTCCTACAACTTCTAACAACAAAACCATACATTTTTGAAGCTTTACTTATAATTGCATATATATGGGTCTTAAAATTGAGTTGCACATCAAAAGTAACACCTAGATCCCGCATTACAGTAACCCTATCTCATATGGATATACAATGTTATTCTTTTTACGGGTAAAAGTCATTACAAAATGAGGATGAAAACGGAAACCTAAGTCTCACCCCTATCCAGCCATTGCTTCAATGGGTAGTCTGTTGCTGCATGAAAGGGTGCACCAGTGCGTGTACCTGCTGAAAATCTGCTCTGATGTGCATCACAGTCTAAAAATTGTTCGGGCACTTCTTGCTCCAAGACCCCACCCATTAAAATCGAGAAGGACGTTGACGAGGAAGAAGACGAATTTTCGGAGGATGAGCAGCCTCACCCCGAGCCTTCAATCGATTGAGAGTAATGTGAATTACGTAGAAATACGCACGCTTTTATTATTATTGTAGATATTATTACTTATATACATATATTATTCTTGATGCTAATCACTTCTCATGTAAATAAAACTACGTTTTTCAATCTTTTTTCCTGAAAACCTCCACATTATATTTGTACATATTATATTGTCACGCTAGAAGGCTATTGTTGCGGGGGTATTAACTATAACGGGGATCTTACCCTGAAGGGGTAGGTCTAACTTCCTTCGATTAAAACGCAGTTATTCCCAAATCACTAATTTATTTACTACTGCCTAAATAATAATAAATTACTCGCTCGGCTGCGGAGGTATTCTAATGCGTTAGGGGTGTTAACTATATAGATACACAATTTATAATATAATGATATTGACTTACATCTCTCTTTCCCTAAAAGCAACCCTAGGATGATCCTCGAGTCACGTCCCTAACCCTCAACCGGTTTCGGCTCGAACCGGAGCGGAGACTCTCCTACTGAATGCCTTTGGCTGCCTCGGATTTCCGACTTGATTTCGATCGACTTGGGCTGCCACTTATTCTCGACCCTCTGTATACACTTTCACTTAGAACCGCAAGTTAGACTTACGCCAACTTTTCCTCGGACTCCCGACTTGAACTTTCGTCAACTCTCGACTTAAACTTTCGCCAACTCTCGACTTGGACTTTCGCGAACTTTCGACTACCCGTAACGACTGTCAACACTCGAGTCGGGCTTTCGCCAACTCTCTACTACTCGTAACGGCCGTCAACACTTGAGTTGGGCTTTCGCCAACTCTCGACCAGCTCGAGTCTCTCCTTACTCTCCACTATCTTTAATTTTCTAACTAGCCATTCATACTTAGACGTCATTCGTTCCCCATGTTTCCCAAAAACAGCGATTGCACCGCCCACTTATTTCGGCCATTATTACTTTTGCCCAATATGTCAATCCGGGTTAATTACTACTAACTTGCACTTTCTTGCTGACTTTTCCAAATAACGTTTAATGTCCCCGATTAAACTCCTTATGTCTACTTTTCTGATTTTTAGTTTTAACATGCATCATTTACATTATTAAACGATTTCTTGTTCTATTACGCAAAAATAAAGGCAACTGACCTTTTATAGAAATTAATAGGTTTGTTCTATTTAGGCCCAGATAATAATATATGACAATATATATAATAACTTGTACAAGGTAAGTAATGGTTATTAATCATGATATAATAGAATAGGTACCATAAATGATCATATAGAAGTCAAAATGAACAAAAACCTGTATATTAAGAAGATTTTTTCGAAAATTTCATAAAACTTCAAAGGAAAGGATTAAGACGGTATAAAATTCGTTTCACACCATAAGATAAACAGGCGTCCGGTGTCATATCGTGTTTTATGGTATGGTATGGTATGGTAGGTAGAGGGATCGCTCGGCAAGATTTGCCCTTCAACACGTCGACCACAATTGATCCTTTGTGTATACCCTTCTATTTCCTATCTCCTTCGAGAATCTCAGAATATTTCGAGGGTTGAGCTTTTGTAGATCCCCGGTGCCACAAGGGCATTTTCATTTTCGAGATGCGTAAACTTTGGCGCGTCAGTGCCTGACATTCGCAGAGTAAGTGCTCTGACGTTTCAACCATAGTTTGGCAGAATCTGCATTGTTCGTCAGTGGTTTTCCCCATTTTCTTGAGGTGGTACCTCCAGGGGCCATGTCCAGTGAGAGGTCTACGACCAGGTTTATCTCATTTTTTTTGTAGCTTGAGAAGCTTTTTTGTGTAGTTAGGCGAGTGAGAGATGAGTCTCTTGGTCTGTCTCTGCCCAGGTGCATTGGCACAATGTGTCTCCTTCCGCATTTTTCCCCAAGTTCTGAGTTCTTTCATTACGTGTCATCTAGTGATGCCACAGAATGGTTCAGGCCCGCAAAAGGGAGTCTGTGCACCATTCCGTGCGAGCTTTTCAGCGGCTTCGTTGCCTTCCACACTCTCGTGCCCTGGTACCCACATTAAGGTGAGTCTGTTTCTGTTTGCCAGTTGATCTGCAGCCATCCGACAATCACACACTAGCCGGGAGTTGTTTCTGGTAGATGCTAGCGCTTTTAAAGCTGCTTGACTCTCTGATAGGATATAGATCTTTGCACCTCTTAGGCCATTTTGTGCACTTTCAGAGATGGCTATGTTGATAGCATTTAGTTCTGCTTGAAAGGTTGTGGGAGTGTTTCCTAAAGGTGCAGAGATTCGACACCTCCGGATCCCACTCCTTCTTTCATCTTTAATCGATCTGTGCACCAGACAAGTGATCCCCTCTTGTTGTTGTTTTAGTCTTTCCCCTGTAGTATTGCGGTCTTGTATTACCACTTCAAAGGAGCGATCAAAACGGAGTTTTGTTTCCATTGTATCGGTTGGTTTGGTCATCGCCTCTATCTGGATGCCCTCCAGAATTTTAAGGTGACCAGCCAGGTTTCCTGACTTCAGTTTTTGTGTCTGAGTGACTCTATACGCACTGGTCCAGGCCTCCTTTTCTATACATATGTGCAGCAGAGGAAGTTCAAGTAGGGTTTCCGAGCTGCTGTGGGGCACGTTTTCATAGCCCCTGTTATACCCAGACAGGCGAGCCTTTGTACTCTTGTTAGCTTTCGCTGTGTTGTTATTTCCTTTGTTTTCACCTACAACACCAAGCAGGCGTAGGTTATAATAGGCTTAACGACAGTGTTATAAGGCCGCCAGAGGATGGAGGGTTTTAGCCCCCATGTTTTACCAAAGAGTCGTCGACAGGCCCAAAGCGTTGCCGTTGATTTTTTGATAGTTCTTTGCAGGTCTGGGTAACAGGTTAGTTTCTGGTCAAGAACGATGCCAAGATACTTAACCTTTTTTGAAAGCTCTACCGTTGTCCCTCCCAAAGTGGGTGCTTTAAGGTTCAGCTCCCTTCTTTTTGTGAATGGAGTCACTACGGTTTGCTTGGGTTGACATTTAGTCTTTCCTGTGTACACCATGTACTGACAAAGTTGAGTGCACTTTGCATACGTTCTGAGAGAACGTTGTCACGCTTACCTCTTATTATTATAACTAGGTCATCTGCGTAACCTTGGACTTCAAAGCCTGTTTCAGTCAGTCTTACCAGTAGATCGTCAACCACCAGAGACCAAAGCATGGGTGATAGGACCCCTCCTTGAGGGCATCCCTTTATTACTTTGACTGTGACGGCTGCTTCTCCAATGGTCGCGGTGACTTCACGGCTGGTTAGCATCGATTTTATCCATTTTGTAGTCGTTAGTTCCACTCCTCTGCGGGTTATGGCGCGCTGAGGGGTGTTGTCAAATGCACCCTCTATGTCTAGAAATGCACACAGCGCCACTTCTTTTTCAGCCAGTGTCTTCTCTATATCGCGGACGAGATTTTGAAGAGCATGGGTGGTAGATTTCGATGGTTGGTATGCGTATGCATGCAGTGGAGCATTCGAAAGGAACTTCCTCCTGACGTGCCTATCGATAATCTTTTCCATCGTTTTAAGGATGGAGGTTAAGCTAATGGGGCGGTAAGACTTCGGTTCTTCTTGTGATCGCCCTGTTTGTGGTATGAACGCTACCTTAACTTTCCTCCAGTTTTTGTGAATGTAGGCCAATGCAAAGCTGGCTATGAATATTGATTGAATGTGTGGTAGTAGGTGCTCTATACCTTGTTGTAACAAGGCTGGAAAGATTCAATCTACTCCCGGGGATTTATAGAGTTTAAAGCTATGTAATGCCCATCTGATTGTGTTTTGTTGTAAACATTTTGTTGTAGGGCGTTGAGCGGTTTCAATGGGCTCGTCTTCTTGTGCCAGCTCTTCTTTGGCAATTATGCTTGACCCGGGAAAGTGTGTTTCTAGAAGAATCCTTAGACTTTCTTCAGGTGTCACAGCATAGGTGCCTTGTGCTCTCTTCTTTAGTAGGCCGATTTCGTTTGAGTGCTCCTTGGATAGCACTTTTTGTAGACGAGCTAATTCATCTATCCCAAAAGGACCTAAAAGTTCTTCTTTTGGATAAATGGGGTAGATAGCGTTATATATAAAACTTCTTTTCTTACTGCATTTATAAAGGTGGGTTTATTACCTTTATTAATAATGTCTAAATTTTTAGAAGACAAATATTCTAAAAGATGCTCACCTTTCTTATTGATGTTTGTGCTGCCCCATATAGTATGGTGTGCATTTGCATCGCAGCCCAAAATTAGACGTCTGTTTCTTCTGTTGCACCATGTTACCAGATTCTGGACCAGTTGGTCCCCTGGAAAGTACGCTGAGGCCAATACCACTTGCCGTTTGCCAGAGTCAGTGGGTAATGGCTGCAACTAAGTTTTTGGAAATAAACTAAGATCGGAACAAATTTAATGTGTTTACTAAAAAGTAAAGCAACACGCGGTGTGTCATGGTGTTTATAGTACACCAATTTAATCGTGTTTTATGGCTTATGGATTATTTCGTGATCGCATCGTGTGTGAAGCTGAAGAAACTCGTTTATTGGCGCAGCCAGTGCATTTGTAGGGAATTTTGTTTACATTAACGTTGGCAGGAGTGAAATTTTATGTAGGCCGTGTAGTTTTTTGAGTAACAAGCAAAAAACTGACAAAAGTGGCAACATTTCAAGGTTTTTCGCCTACCAAATGTTCTCCCCAGGGCTTTCGAAGTCGCAAACTTAGTCTCAGGCTTCTTTTACCATACCAAACAATCCTAAAAAGAAAAATCTTTTACCCCCAATTAATGCAAGCTGGCATATATTAGACTACATTGCCATCAGATGAAAGATAGAAATGTTTATTGACTATTTTTTACATACAAATGCAAATTAGTATAACATTAACATACCTACAATGTAAAAAAAACAAGAAAAACAACAAAATTTACAAACTGACAGATAAAAACAACCAGTGAATCTAAGCACATTTCTAAATTACACTTCAGTTGGGTCATCCAAAAATTCATTAACCGAATAATAGTATATTATTTTATATGGAGGAAAAGTAACTTTTCCTCCAAATAAAATATGCTGTTTTTTCTTCAAATGTCGACAAATCAATGCAAAAACGTCTCTTTTTAATAGTAATAATAATAATTATTAAAGATAAGTGGGTTCGCAAGGCGGCTTAGACCGGTGCGGTGTCGGTGAATAGGCTCAGTTTGCTGCTATAGTAATGTCACATAAAGCTGTCAGTGGACACTGTCAACGATAATTATTTTTTAAAAATTACGTCTTCGATTGCGTTTTAATTCCGTATTGATAAGCAGTTATTGAGTAAGTTCGATTAAATAATAACCAATTTGTTCCTAAATTAGTGATTTTTAGAAATGCAGTCACAAATTGATTGATAAACACAAATTTTAGTTTAATAACTCTTGAGTTGTTGACGCTTATTTTGATGTTTGTTTGTATTGTATCTATGTTGATATGACAACACTTTTACCTCCGCCAGCGGAAAAGTGAAAAGTAAAGCTCCGGCGGAGGAAAAACGAAACTTCACTGCCGCCTACACAGTCGAGTAATGATGGATTTACTGACGTTTGAAGAAAAAAACATTTTTCCAGTAAGTGGTTCTTGACAACTTTTTTAAATTTGTTCAAAGATAATTCTTTCGTTTTAGAAGTTAGTTTATTATAAAAATTTAGATTTAGTGAATTAGATTTCGATCTTGACAATTTATGATGTGGAATAATAAGTCTATAATTTCTCATTAAATATCCATGGTTCTTGCTTGATGATGGCAGTCTATCTTTAATTGAATGAATTTCAACCAAAGTGAAATAAATAAAAATATATGGCAGGGGCATGTTTCCGGGTTGCAAAAATAAGGGCTTACAACGTGCACGATATTTTGCACCACATAAGACCCTAATAGCTTTTTTTTGGATCTTAAAAATTTTAATTGAAGCTGAGCTGTTACCCCAAAGTGGTATTGCATATGATATTTTGGAATGAAACAACGTAAAATTACAAGTTTTTAGAACAGAAAAGCTTACAAAAGAACCCAACTTTCTTATTAAGAATATATCACCAGACAACTCTTTTGACAGACCCTTCGTATGTGGCACCCACGATAGCTTATCGTCGATGGTAACTCCGAGCAGTTTGACATATTGTCCTTGCGCCAATTTAGGATTATTAGGTATTTTAAGTATTTGCGTTTCATCTTTATTTAGTAGCATTTTATCAGCATCAAACCATCACTTTACCCTATCCAAAGATTGGTCGGACATTATCGAAAGTTCATCAAAATTTGAGTTTTGATCTTTAAAAGTGGCATCATCTGCATAATTAGTGCATGCAGTTAAATCCATATGAGCAACCAAATCATTCACATAGATTATGAATAAAAGGGGGCCCAAAATGGAACCCTGGGCAACTCCATAGTTTAACGCACCCCTACCTGATAAAGACCCGTTAAAGAAAACAACCTGAAATCTACCGCCCATCTACCAATTAGTTTCAATTAATTTTCTCTAATTCCATAGATATCTAATTTGTTATACAATATGTTGTGAGAAACGCAGTCAAAAGCCTTTGATAAGTCGCACAACGTCAAAACACTATGCATTCCTTGATCAAGGCTCCCGACCACGCTCTCTACAACATTCAATAGCGCTTTCGTAGTTGACCGTCCCGCTCTAAAACCAAACTGGTTGTCGTTTAGAATATCAAATTTTTTCAAATAAATAGTCAACTGATTTTTTAAAAGATTTTGCCAATGGACGATAGTTATCGGGACTGTTTATATCTCCTTTTTGAAGAAGAGGTGTTACTCTGCTTGTTTTAAATGCCTGCGGAAACTCACCATTAGATAAGCACCTGTTTATCAGTTCTGTCAACGGTGTTATAATTAAATCTATAGTACTAGCTAAAATTCTATGATTAATTTCAGAAACATCAACCGCTGAGGAGCTATTCAGTGTCATAAAAGTATCATAAACTTCACTCTCTGTAACAGGATTTAGTTTGAATATACTCGATGTACGATTTACCTTTGAGAGAAAAGTATCATGGTCCACAGACGGTAGTTTCTTTACTAACTCGTCTGCGACGTTGACAAAAAATTCGTTCATCTAATTAGCTGAAAGGCTCGATTTGTTCTCGGAATTTATTTTATTTTTATTTCTTTCACTATTTATTATTTTCCAGGCAGATTTGCATTAACTTCTCAAATATGAATCAAATGCCTGTTTTTTAGTTGTTATTCTAGTTTTTTTATACTGTTTATACATCTGTTTATAGATTTCCCTATACACCGGGGAGAATTAGAATGTTGGCTAAATAATGTTATGGAATGTACATGCTCTCTCATCGATTTTAATTCGTCCGTAAACCAGTTTATCAATTTGTTAGTGTTAGTTTTTTGAGTTTTAAGAGGAAAATATTTGTTTATGTTTGTATAAAAAAGGTCGGTAAGAAAAATGCTCAAATAATCAATGCCTTATTGGATTTATAGATTTCCCAATTTATACTTGAAATTTCTTCTCTAAGAGAAATAAAGCCCTTTGTTGGAAATTGCCTTTTGGTCACAAAAGTTTCTGTTCTTTGTAAAGTGCCGTGAAAAATTATTCCTTGTCCAGAGTGATCTGAGAATGGAAGTTTAATTACTCCCGATCTGTAATCATCATCAGACAGATCTGTCAAAATATTGTCTATACAGTTTTCCATTCGAGTCTGTTCGAAGATTGTTTGCTCAATTCCAAAGCTTTTAATTATATTATACAGTTTACAAAGCTCTGGCGAAGAGACATTAAAATGAAAGTTAAAGTCTAATATTAAAATCTTTTTGTTGTATTTATTAAATATATAATTCAATAAACCTTCAAAATTGTCTAAAAATGGTTTTCGTTCGACACAGCTTGATCCATATAAACACAGAATCAGGTAGTCACCCAAATCTATACCACAAAATTCAGAGTAAAATTCAACATTAAACTCTCCAAAATCAAGAAGCCTAAAACTTAAATTATTCCTTATGAAAACCGAAACCCAACCCCTAGTTTTTATTGTCCTACAATAAAAACTCGCTAGGTTGTATTCCGGTAAATAAATCTGTTTGATGTTTTCAGCATTTAGAAAATGCTCTGAAATGCAAACAATATCAAATGAAAAGGCATCCAAAAACAAGAATAACTGATCTACCTCAGTCAGTCAACCCCTGTATATTTATGTGAAATGCACTTAGATCAGCCCCAAAGTTAAATTTTGAGCAATTTCCTGAAAAATATTTAGTCAAAAAGTCATTAAATGGAATCTCTTCCCAATGGTCGTTTCTTATCTGGACATAGTTGACACTTTTCTTCTGTGAAAAAACCTGTTAACACAGGTTCCCTTTGGCCATATAGATGGATTCAAGGTCTGCTCCAGGTGTTCTTCTCGAATGGTTACCTTAAATGAGGTGTAGTACTCTGGATATTTTGATTGCAGCTTTTCGCACTTGACTTCAGGAAAACTTTGCTGTAGAAATGCCTGTACTTGATCTTCTGTTGTTTTGGGATGAAATTTATAAACAGGCAAAAATGACAAAGTATCGCAAGTTTTCAGAGAAACATTTGATTCGACGCTGTTTCCAACGATTAGATTGTTTGGTTTTGTATTGCGGCGACGCCTTTGTCTCCGGAACTGGAATCGATCAAGATCTTCTTCTGCAGATTTCAAGCTGTTTTTGGCCGCAGCAATGGCTTGTGCAACATCTTTTTTTGCTATTTCAGATGAAGCGTCCCCTGTGCATATATTGAACTACATTGCCATCAGATGAAATATTTTGTCAATGTAAATGGTAAACAGCCACAGGTCGTGCGTTTCGTAGTACCCTGCGGCACGCAAGGCCTTTCTTTCCATTAAGTTTTAAAAATATTATACCGCTATCACGCATCACGCAATCTCCGTAACAGTAGGAACTCGTGGGTCTGATTCGGATATAAAAAAGAACGTTCCTATAGTTTTGTTTGTTATCGATTCGAAACAATGTGTTCCGATACAGTATGAAAAGTTAAGATTTTTGAATCGCTTATCCGTCAATAGCACATTTTTTTTTGCTAATCTGTTCCCAGTATTGCTAAGAAATCTGTTAAATTAATTTGCAATATTAACAGATTTTGTTATTTCAACATTATTTTCATCAATAATAAGTACCTTTTGGTTGACGTTTTGTACTAAATTTATTAATTTATTTTTTAGTCAGTTATATAAGATCAAACTGAGATCATTTTGGTTTAATAGTACGATTATAATAATCCTAAGTATGTTAGGTAATGAATAAAAAATCTAGCTACTTGTTTTGAAACGAATTTAAACTGCACAAGCACATAAAGATATAGACAACAAATCCAAAAATATAATAATGGGTTAAAATTATTCGATGAGCAGATTACATGATTTGGTCAATGACCTGCCCTGTTTGAACATATCTGGACCGTTTACCATTTTCGCGGATGACACCACTATGCTCTGGCGGTACAAAGGTCCTCTGCAACCTGAAATAATGATTGCGAATGATTTAATAACTCCCACGAAATGATGGGATGCCAATTATTTAACATTAAACGTAAGTAAAACAAATTTTGTGTGTTTTAAGTTGGATTTAACCATTATTCTATTGGATACCAAACCTAACCTACAGGTCAACAAATTCCTTGGTCTTTATATTGAAGACAGGCTGAAGTTTGCAGATCATGTTTTGTCTTTAGACAAGAGGCTTGCACAGAGCTGCTATGCTATTAAGCTGATCTCTCGCGAATTGGATACCGACGTTGCGCCGATTGAAGCACGTCTTCGCTATGACATATGTTTCTGGGGATGTTGTGAGATTGGCTTTTTCGATCGGTTTTTGTCTTGCAGAAACGAGCAATAAGATTTATCTGCAGGGCAAAACCCAGAGAGTCATGCAGACCACTGTTCCTTACTTTGGCTTCATTGTTTATTCTGGAACGGTATGTTTCGTCAGCAAAGTGGGTGAACGAGCAGCAAAATGGATAAACGAACAGCAAAATGTAGATCGACCATTCTAGCTTGGCCTCTGAAATACGTCGAAAGAAGATTGAAAGAGTCACTATGCAATACAGACAGAGAACGGAAAGTTCCTTAATTCATATAACAGTTCATAATGAATTTTCGGCTAAGGGATTCAGTTTTACATAATAATTAAGGGTTTAAACGAGGCGTATTCTTTATTTCAAAACGAAGTATTATTAATGGTAAATAAAACACAATTTCACTATATATTTAAAATTTATTCGGCGCTACATGGTCACTTTATCAAGAATACTGATAAAGATTGGATTGGATTGGAAAGAGAAGATCTGGATGCAACAACGGGGATTTATTGAGGTCCAATTTACTATCGTAACAAATTGTCTGAATATTTATGTTCATTGATTTCAAGAGATTCCGGCATGCTTACTATCTTTGTTTTTCGTGTAAAATATTTTTAAACCAACTGTATTATTGCTAAAACAGGCAACATTTTTATTACATATATATGCATCTGTAAAGCATATATTGAATTGGCATTTGCAATAATATACATGAAACAAATGAATAATAATGAATCAACAATATACCCAATATCTAACCTAAATAATAATTATAATTCCAGATAATATTTACGAATACATTTACACATAAAATTTACAAAATAACGTTGGTTTTGTTATTTTCAACAGATAAGTTTTGAGCCCCATCATCTTCATTTAATTCTTCTATTCCACACAAATCGCTCTCTTGTACGTCTGACCCATTAGTTTCACTACTTTTTGTCTCATTATCGTTTTCACCCAAATTAATAATAATCTGTTCCAGAACTATATTTATTGTTAGTTTCTCTATATATTCTTTCTCAACACCGATATTTTCATTTGTTGGTTGAGAATTCTCTGAAGAGGTCATCGCAATATTTAATGGCCTGGTTCAAATTAAAAAAAAATCTACATGCGGAAAGTACACACTTTCCGCACGCATGACGTTGACTGCGAACTAAGGCATGTTCTTTCATTATCTCCCATTAATGAACTTGAATGAGATTCTGCTTGCTTCCAAACATTTTTTTGATGTTTGTTTTTTGTTTTCAATCGATTCCTCTATGTACCCTTCTGCTACGCTACTGGATTTCCAGCCTCCGTGCCTTTTTATACTTGTAGTATTCGCGCCTGAATCGGCAAGCATGGTCGTTGAGGGTCGCCTGAAGCTGTGTCCTGTATATTCTTCAGGATTAGGTAGACGCAAGAACACAGCAATCTCCGAAGGTATGTTGCCAATCATATTAATACCAACACATTGCGTAGTGCATTTGCCATGAATATATTTAACAAAAAATCTTCTGTGTGGTGTGATTGAAGGACGTAATTGAGAATATCTTTTTTTTACTACTAACATGATAAATCACCATTATTTACTCCATTCCTCAAATGAGAAGTAACATTTCTCACCCTAGGTAAATAATAATATTAAAAAAAACCTAGGTCAATAATGAAACGGAAACGGAAAATGTCAAACTTGTTAGTTTGACAACTAGTTGTCATTTCGGATTATTTGAAAAATGAGTAGGAAATGATTAATTTCAAAATCTAATCAATTCAAATAATGATAAGGATTGTATCAGTGCTATTAGTAAAAAAATTATATACAGTATGACTCACTTTTCATGACTCCCCATAATATTCTTATTAATAATGCGATTTTGTCAAAATTAAGATGGAGATGAGGTACTTTGTATGTATGGAGCTGTCAGGAGATTATTAGCGTTTTTTGGCGAGTAACCACGGTTAACTACAAGTAATACTGAAGTAAGTGCCGAGCGGGCACCCCACCACAAATTGTACTGTCTGCTTCTGTCTTCGCCAAAATACCGTAGTTAGATCTTGCATTGCTAGAAAAGTATATACATATTTTGCACATTTATTTGAAAATGATCAGTTTGATCAGTGCAGAACGTTTACTCATATTTTTAATGACAAAATGGTGGCCTCTGGAGATAAGCAAACTAATGGCATTTTTTCGATGAATATGTTCAGGATACTTTATGCTGCCCAAATCCCATTTGGGGCACATTTGTGTAGGAATTCCGATGCGTATGAGGCTTCTATAGAAGAATTTCATGAACGTATAATTTACAAACTTGTTCAGAATGGAAAAACAAACATTTCACATGTTTAACGTTTCAAAATTAATCCGCCATGACTCCATCAAACCTCGAGTACCACACCTCGTCACGTATGTAAGTTGTGGTAAGCCGTAGTTGAAAAATGATGATGTAAGAGTGACGTCACGAAACTTCCCCTCACTTACCACAATTAAATTAATCCTCGTGAAAACAAAGTAGTATCCTGTAGTATGCCGTGGTTAATTGTAGTTAGCTCGCGAAAAAACGCTTCTTGTTACGATATCTGTCAGTTAGACAACTGAACTTCCAGGCTACTTGATATTTCGAACTAGTAAAAGTAGAAAATGACTAATATAAAAATCAAATCGAATCAAATATGGTAATATATCAGTGTTAGTAGTAAAAAAAATTCTATATATACCTCGGTTGAGAAGGCCATTATTAACCTCGCACATTATATCCTTCGGCGCTCCGCGCCTCAGGATATAAAAGTGCTCGGTAAATAATGGCTTACTTCTCAACCTAGGTATATAATATACTATTATAATAGTCTAGGTACATACCATTTTTTAAGTCATTAGATATAACAAAGGTTCGACTTGAATACGTTTTTGTGTTGGAAATTTTGATTACTAGGAAGTTGCCCATATCATCAATCAATGTTATCAGTTGATAAATACGTCAATTCTTCACGCCGACATACTCCAGCCAGTCCAAATATAGTGACTGACCACTTTCATTAAAAGATAAATATCATCGGGTGCTTCATTAATAAACTTGGAAATATCAGTTTTGCTGTATATTTTTGACTTTTTGGGTCGAAAATATAGAAAAGTGATTTTTCTATTTTGGTAGCATAAAGAAGTCTTTTCGATACGCAAAGTAGTGTCGAAAAGAAGCTCTTTTCGACACTACTTTTGTTAACTGGTTTCTATGATATTAACAAAATTGTTCAATGTCAAGGCTCGCTAGCAAAAATTTCGACACCGTTTTGAATGGGATTCCTAATAATACAGACGTCAAAATTGACAAGATGGCCGTCCAACTTTTGATCGCGACTTGAATAAATTAATGTTTTTCATTAAAAAACGTGCAAAATAGAAAAAATAGTATAAAATACACGTTTTAAAAGACATTTAGCGCACTCGCACGTTAGGAAACTCCCGCAAGCGGGTCGTTTCCTAATTTCGTGATCGTGCGTTAAAATATTGTCTTTTAAAACTAGTATCTTAATATACTATTCTATGGCCGAAAACCAACATTCTGACGTTTCAAATAAGCTGACAGTTTTGGAAATATTCCAATGTCAACATTTTTTCGTATTCTAATTACCATCTTCAACATAGAATATCTTGACCAAAGAGTCGATGGCTTACAAGTTTTACTGGCTTCTGAAAAATAGGCTAAAAGGACTTCTTCAAAGTCAGTCAAGTATGCTTTATTGCCACAGAAAAATTCAAATAAATTTTATGGACAAAGCGAATTAAAATAAATAAACTAACCATAGTAGAGCAAATACAAAACAAAACTTAATATATACAATAATATATACGATAAAAATAGAACAACAAGCAATTTTCAAATTGAAATTGGTCACGATTCAACAAAAAAACTATATTACAGAACATCATAAGCAGTTGAACTAGATCCACAGGAAGTACGCAAAACATAGGGTAAAAAAACTCAGTGTTATCAAAATATGAAACATACATTATAGCGAAGCGGGCTGTTGGGGAAAATAAGGAAGGTCATATCGGTGAACTTGACTCGGACAATGTACATAGGCAGAGTTGAAAATACCGAGTAAAAGTAAACAAAACATGACTAAAATTTATAGCTTGGTATTTAATTTTGTGTAATTCCTGTATATTCGAAAAATCACTCATTCGTCAAAAAGATAATCCTATACCTATTATAAAAAATATATATAATATAAAAATTCTTCACCGCCGCACATGATGCCCAAGAAATTAATGGAGAAAAAAATTAAATCTAATTCACGCAAAACTCATTTATAGAATAATAAGGTCTTTCTAGTTTTTTCAGAAAATTTAGCAAATGTAGGGATGGATTTTAGATGTAGCGGGAGTGTATTGTATAACTTCTTGGAATTATAAAGAATAGATTTTTTTGTTAATTCGGAGGAGGGAAAAGGAAGGTTGATGTCCTGACTCGAATTTCTTGTTGGGTACTCATGTTGTGGCCTTTCGGGAAATATGGTTCGATATTTGCGTATTAAACAAGTTGTTTCTAAAATAAACAAACCAGGTAGCGTAAGAATTTTATATTTTTTAAAGTAGTATTCGCAATGAGCTCTGCCATTAAGACCAAATAAATAACGAATTGCTCTCTTTTGAAGTTTGAAAATGGTACGAAATTGCTCGGTGTTACAGCAGCCCCAAAAGGGAAGGCCGTAGCGAAGATGAGATTCAAACAAAGAGAGGTAAGTGAGCCTGGCAGTAGACAGATTTAGTTCCTTCGAGACCGATCGAATTGCGAAGCAGGCAGAAGAAAGTTTTTTTGTTAAATAATCAATATGTGCGGACCACTTAAGGTTGGCACTAATATTCAAACCTAGGAATTTAGCAGATTCAACGTATTTAATATTGCTGTTGTGAAGTAGCAAAGGTTGTTTTATAAGATAAGGCTACCGTTTTATCAACGTTGGGAGGTTCAAGAAAATTTTAATTGACAGATTATCAGTGCTACAAGCTGCTCATTACCTGAAGAAGTTCAAGGCTGGTCACAGGGCTTAGGAAAAAACTATCAGCGACTTTTTTAGAAGGAGGAAGAAACGAAAGAGGGTCGAGAGAAGGAGAAATACCAGAGGTAACATTTTTGCTCCCGTTGACAAAATATTCGTTTAAATCATTTGGTTTTGGCATGCTCTGATTCGCGGAATTTGTTTTGCCTCTCAGATCGTTAATAATGGACCAGGCCTCCTTGGATACGTTTTTAGCAGTTGATAAACGATTTTGATAATATAGTTTCTTTGCTGTCTTGATAAGTTATAGGTAGATCTTCCTATAATTCGAAATGAATTCAAGAACTTGAGTGGAGTTAGTGAATTTTTTTATGTATGAGAGGGAACGCTATTTTTTGCAGATATGCGTAAGCCTTTCGTGGTCCATGGTTTGTGACGTTTAGATTTAATGGATTTAAGCGGGAAGGCTTTATTGAATGCATTTATAATTTTATTTAAGAAACCACTCAAGTCAGAATCAAGTTCACCTGATTCAAAAGTCCAGTTCGTCTTTAGGCAAAGGTTACGAAAGGATGAAGATTCTACCTAGGTGGCGAGTTTTTTTTGAGGGGCTATAAGAAATATTGAATTTGGAGATTACTGCCTCATGATCTGAGAGACCCGCGCTAGTTACTGTCGATTGGACATCAGTTGAAGGAAAGTCGGACGCTACATAGTGAATGGTAGAAGAGGAATTGTTAGAAATCCGAGTTGGAGAGGTTACATGCATTGAAAGACCAAAAGAGTCAAAAATAGAAATTAATGATTTTTGGACAGCACAAGTGGTAGCGTAGTCAATATTTAAATCACCGCACAAAATTGTCTTGCCTTTCACCGGCAGACCGTCTAATAAGCTTAGCAGGTTATTAAAGAACAATTGCACATTGGAATTTGGCGCTCTATATATACAAATTACGTGTAAATCAAAGTTCTTATTGTATACAATGGAAAATTCAAAGTAGTAAACCCTCTGACATTTCTTTTTTCACACCACTAGTTGAACACATTACATTCCTTCTCGTAAGCTGGCTATTTTGCTTCCGCTAGGATAGATTCAGGAATTGCGTAGTTTTCTTCATCACTTTCCATAATTTCAGAGAAAAAATGCAAATAAAATATAAATGAGTGAAGACTTCAAAAGTTGTTTTTAATATATTTTTTGTCATACGCTCCCAAAAATAGCTATTTTACGGACTCATTTAAGTCCGTAAAATGTTTCTTTTTCGGCCTAGTCCCTAAAAGTCGTCATGGCAACTTTTACGGACCATTCCAAAATTCTTTATTTTTTTTTGTTTTTTTTTTTTCGGATTTTGATTGAGTGTTTTGTGAGTGTGTAGTACCAAGGTAAAACGCTTGTAGAAAAAATATTGTCAATTACCACAACACTTTTTGGTTGTAAAATGAGAATGAGTAGTCACCGCTTGTGCTGTTTGATTTCCGTCTAATATAGGCATTAGGAACAAACCCATTTTGCCACGTGCATACACTATGATAAGACGCCTTAAAAGTTTCATCTCTCCACCTCTTTCCGTGATTGTGTGATGAGTGAATATACGTCTCGTCCAAGTATATTATAGGGCGATCTTCTCGGTACTGACGCATTCTTCTAAGAAATTCAATTCAAATCAGTCTAAGGGGCTGACCTTCCATTTAATTCTTAAACTTTTTCCTCCGAAAACCAATTTTGTGGACTTCTTTACGCAAAGTTTGTGTAGAACATTGATAGCCAACATCTTAAACCATTTTTTTATAACCTGTCTTTATTACTTTATTATGTGATGATTAACAATCGTTCTTCGCAAAATTGCTAAATCTTCTTCGTCAAGAAGAGTTTTAACTTTTCTGTTTATTCTCTTTTTATTAGGGGTTGAAAATAATGTTTAATGGCTTGTTTCAAGTTGTTTCGCTTCCGTAACACGTTCTTGAACCTATAAAAGAATTTTTATTATGAAAATTTGCTCAAAACTATAGGCCTTATATTAATATAGTTTTAAATTTTCTCTACGGACTGTACTGTACACCACGAATGCACCGTTTAAACTGAGTAAAGGTGATGCTTTGGAACAGGAACTGTTTTTTTCGAAATACGTTTTTACTTGCGTTTTTATTTGGAACAGGCAGGTGTGGATCTGTTTTCGTGTTCCGATAGAACAAATTTTAACTCGTTTAAAGTTTCACATATTTTACTTTGCGTTTGTTTTATCGATCACTGCAAAAAAGTTCCAACTGGTTTACTTTCATTACGAGTTGATAAACTTTTTATTACAGAACTCATTATCAAGATTATATTTTACTAAAGAAAACCAAAACCGGCAAAATAACTATTTAAAATCGTACTCTTCAATGTCAGTACGAAATAAAACAAACGACGTATCACGTTTAAAAAATAACTAAAGTATAGAGAACGGAAGAATGGAACTGCCTAAAAGCGAATTCTACTGTTGTACGCTGCTCTGCTGCTCTGCTGCTAACGCACTAACCGAAAACCCTGGCCGAGATATGTTGCAATATAATTCTCGCAACAGTCGCAATAGCTCGAAACTGAGGTAGAATTATTAATTTACGTTTTGGAACAATAATGTCCAAATAATTACCGTTCAACTGCCTTAATTCCCATCATGTCCAATGTTATGGAGAAACTGATAACTGATCAACGAACAGCTCCTAAAATATCTCGAATCGGCAGGCATCATAAGCACGGAACGGGAGATCTCCTGACTTACGTGACCTACTTGTGGACCAAAGCCATCGAAAGCTATGGCGAGTCTCGTGCAGTGGCTCTCGACCTATTCAAGGCATTTGATAGGGCGTGGCATGACGGATTGTTAAGCAAATTGACGGCATACGGACTACCACCAGCACAGCTTGTATGGCTTTTCAATTTCTTAAGGGATTGAAACATCTGTGTTGGTATTGATGGACATCTCTCAGAGGAATTTAAAATCAATACCGAAGTTCCTCAAGGGTATATTATCTCCCACACTGTTCCTGCTCTATATCAACGATCTCTTAATCAGGATAAACAATTCTATTTACAGCTTTGCAGGCGACAGCACTCTTACATCTTCATTCGTGTCGCAGACCCGAATGATCGCTGCTCGTTCATAACGCTAGCGAGAAAATCAGGTTGCTGTCATCAGTAAGGATATGAACGCAATCGTGGAATGAGATAAGAAAAACAATGCCCAGTTTAACTCAAGAAAGGTGCAAGCAGCTGTCTTCTTAAAAAATCGAACACCAAGGGACCTGACTTATCAATGACATGATAAACACTGTCTGTAGCTTCATCCATAAGCTTGCTGGGCGTCAACATAGAAAACAACATATCTTGTCATAAACACAAGCTGCTCATCAACATTCGGTTGAGTTGCGAACACCTAGGACGTCACTGTTATCGGACTCTTTTTTTGGGGAACTGCTTCACTCTGAAATGGAGTTCCGAGTAACGTCTTTCCCGAAAACTACAACCTGCAGCGCTTCAAATCCAACGTCCAGCGTCATCTCCGCACACGCACCGCTCGTTGAGTGGTATAGGATTTCAGGAATTTTTTGAAACTAGAACAAGGTGTACCTGCTATAAAAACTGGGCTCTCGAGCATTTTGCTACTGTGTATCCAACCGCCCGAGGCGAGGATAACAGCCGAGTTGAATTTTAAGAAGGCGCAAAGTGAGGCCTGCCTAAACGGTATTTCGCTAAAGCTTGGGTCAAATCAGTTTGCTACTTTGGGTTATCGTGGGTTAATTTTGGTTAGTTTAAATCAGTACTAGCTTGCGTTTGTTTGTGATTATTTTTCCATAATAAAAACTAGCAGCCGCGGGATAATGGTTTAATTTTGTTGCTTGATTATTCTTTTTGCTGCCAAAATATTGAATGTTTTGCTGACCAATTAAATACATTTACTGCTTTGCTGCTCGATTATGTATTTATGTTGCCACCAAATTATTGAATATTTTGCTGATCGGTTAAATAAAAGCCCATAACAATTACCTCCCATCATTTATTTGCTTAGTTCATTTAAATATTTAATTTTGAACTTGCTTGTCTTGATCTCTATGTGAAGTAAAGCACAATGCGTAAAGTATTCTAATTCACGCACTGTTTTTACGCACTACTTGATCAATGCATATGATAAATATGTTTTACGCAATATAATAGACACAAATATTTACATATGAACGTTGCGTAGGTATAAGGTATAATGCACAGTGAAGTAAATATAAATATATATCGTGTGGAAGGTACTGTCCGACACTGACCAGACTATTTTCTCCGTCTTATTGGACCGCACCTTTGACTTTTACGAGAGACAATTAAAAAAGCCAATTTGGCACGAATGTAATCGATTTTGTACCGTATGTTGGCGGTCCCATTGACCCCACATATTGGCGCTGCTCTTATCGACCGCCGACAATGGGTTGTAAAAGTGCATCGCAAGCATCGCATAGGGGAATACAATTTGAAAATACCATGAACAGCAATATTCATTCGCTAATGAATAAATACCTGAGACTGCTAGAAGAAATAAATAAAGGCGCGTTTTACATTTAGTACTAGCCATATTTCATTAAATGATTAAAATAGTATGATGCTTAGGATTTCCCATGCGAATATATAGCAGAGACAGTTCATAAATATGATTGAAAATAGAGGTAACTTTAAATCTTAGAATTTGCCTTGAATAATTATTATGTAAATGTCAAAATCTAGGCAACCATTTTTTTTTAATTCTTTGGTCTTAAGAATGACATTTTAAGAAGTCTAAAAGTCTATGTGTCAAACGACCAAATATGATTGTATATCAAAGTTAATTTTAGGGCTAATGAGCTCTAGGAATTACCGCAGTTCGGTCACCGAACATTAACAATAGACTAGAAGGTTCACTCTAAGCCCCGCCCCCAGTATTTCCCTCCTGGCCCCGTCGCGGAACCTGGTGAAATGCTGGTTAAACGCTTTGGCCTCGTTTCACCCCGTCTCGTCTAAAGTCTAGCGTCTCGCCTTTGTAAGCGCTACATCAAAAGTGCCGACTGAGAGCGGACCTTCTAGTCTATTGTTAGTGTTCGGTGCTTTGGTGTTCTAAACCTCAACAGATTCAAAGATCGCGGGTGAACACTTTGATTGTATCCCAGAGGTAGGAAGCTCTTGAGACTGGTTTGCTACAATTAACAGCAGTATCTGTAGTCCAAATTGAACTTTTCTTGTAGCCAATCTAATTTGGTACTGTAAAGATGTGAATGCAAAAATATAGATAACAATATTTTGGTTAGGAGAATGTGTTTAAGAAGCGGAAGAATCTATAAATTTTTATATGTGCCAAACAATCACGAGAGTTAGCTGCTGTGGCCAGTTTCTAGGCCAGGCTTAAATCTTAACCTTACATTTACGATGCATTTGTGCCGATATTATATTCTCATATTCGGGGTTCTATCGAAGTAATTCGTAGCGTCAATGCTTCACATATCAAATGTAGTTTAAGTGCCAGAAGTTCGATTTGAACTATAGATACTACTTTTGATGGTATCATTTAGCACTGATGGGCCTTTTCCTCATGCAGTGCAACTCCTAGAAGGCTAAGCCTGGCTGATGAGGGGTAAGGCCTAGAAACCAGTCTCCAAAGCTTCCTATCTCTGAGATAAATACAATCAAAGTGTTCCACCGCGATCTTTGAATCTATTGAAATTTAGAGCACCGAGTTAATTTCAAGCCTGACCAGGCATGTTTTGTTTTTTTTTTTTACGTTAGGTTAGTTTATGGGACACCATTGTGCCAACTGTTTCTAACTTTATAGCGATTGTTGCGCATTTTTTTGAAATAAGACTTTTAAAACATATTGGATGTATCCATATGCAAGTTGGATACTATGTTTATGCACAGTAATTAATTTGAATTAACGTCTAGCGAGTTCCAAAGTCACGGATAGTCCTGACCAATCAAAAGTAAGACGCTAGCATATATCGGTATTATCCATGTCTTTACGTTCTAGCGAAACTCCTTCAACATCTCGATGGTGTAGTAGGCAGAGTGTTTGCCTGTCATTCCTGCGCTACGGGTTCGATTCCCGTCGGTCGCGACAAATGTTTTGTTTACCTTTTTTTTAAGGTTATGTTTGTTTTTTATTAATTTACTTTTTTTCTTAATTTTGGGTTAGTTTGGGTTAGGCTTGGATTATTTTTGGTTAGTTCTTGTTGATTGAGCCCCCGTAGCGAAGCAAGCGGAGGGCCATGCGCGAAGTTAACAGTGCGCCTTCAACTGCCTTGAACGCAGAACGCTTGAGTCTTGCTTTTGATTGGTCAAGACTATCCGTGACTTTGGACCTCCCTAGCGTCTAGTTTAATTTGAGGGTATTTATTAAGTTCAGTAATCTGTTGCTTGAGCCTAATTTCAATAGTTTTTTGAACATTTGAGAGTATTCATTAGCATAATGTTCATAATTTTATTAGACTATGAAAACAAGGAACTATTTTAGTTAGCGTTAACATTCTCAGTTGATGTTTACTTTGGTGAATAATTTGTTTATTGTTTGTTTTTTACCTTTAACAAGTATATATTTTAATTCAAAATTACTAAATACTTCATAATAGTGTTTACTTTTATTTATTCTATACACGTATATTGTGTGAACTAGAAGGCCTGGTTAGTAAATCTAAGATGGCGTTGCGGGTGGGGAGCAGACTCTGATTATGAAAAACGTATTAATTCATATATAAACTACTTTTGTTACTTTTAAAAAAAAAACCTAAGTACCTAAATTATTTTTAATAGTTAATTACATGTCATTTACCACAATAACAAGAAAAAATCATTTGGGAGCCATACCCATCACGGACAAGAACATAATAATTATTATAATGAGCAGTTTAACAATTATAATATGCTATCATGTAAAAAAGTACGGACTATGGCTATTGATTTATAAATATCCAGTGGTATGTTTATTTCCAAGTATATATAAACTAAAACAAGAATACATAGGTTAGATATTTTTTAAAGTCTGTTTCCAGAACTGCATAAAATTTATATGCGTCATATCGAAAAAAAAAAGCGTAAATGCTGCTAAAATAGGTTTTAATGAAAATATTTGTTTTTTTACCAATGTAATAGAATCCTTTTTAGCTGAGATTTGTTCTCTTATTGATGTTAAAATATCACTTACAATGTTTAAATTGTCTTCTACAAAACGTTGTTCGGTATGTTTTAGAAGATAAACAGCTTCAATAAGAACTTTCTCTACAGTATTAACATCATGTACTTTAAGAGGTGGGTTGTGTTGGCGTTTGTCTTGATATATAATTTTGTTGACAGCAGCACCCATTTGCTCCATTATTGATATAAACAGATTTTCAGAAATAAGAACAATAAAGTTTAAGCTATCTTGAGGAGCTTTATCAATATTGTTACGTTTATCCCGTGGGCTTTGATAAAATTACATCTTTTACTATTTTAAACTAATACTCTCTTTATTCTTTATTACTCTGTACAATTAAACGCACTAAACTACTCTTATAACTTTACAACTAATAGCTCTTTACAATTCAACACTCAATGATTAACTAACTCAACACGCATTCTACCCGCTATTTATATACACTCCATATTATTCTCGACCAGGGCAATCGAGAGTATTCCACAGTTCCTGAATCTTTGCGGCCGGCGATGACTCATATGTAGATGCGACAAAGCTAGTTCTATAGGGTAGCACAAAAACATTCGGATGGTTGCTAGCCGCGACATTGCCTCACTCTTAAACCTGATCGTCCCCATCAGCTACTTCATGTCCGTGATATGCTTTGAGTCTGTCGAGGTGGACAACTTTCAATTTATTTCTGGGGCTACGTTGAATTCTATACACTATGTCATTAATTATCTTGATGACTGTATATAGCCCTTCCCACACTGGCGTTAGCTTGGGAAGATCTTCCTTTCTTCCGTTGCGGATTATATAACCAGATTTTTTCACTCATCTGAAATCCCATAGAGTTAGCTTGAAGATCATATCGAGTCTTCATTCGGTCACTGGCCAGACGTTCAAACGGTAGTCCCACATCATTCTGTTTCATCTTCCCACTAGATCATGTCTGGGGTCCTTGACTTGAGGCACAAGTTGAACACTGCCGGCACCATGATTTCACATCCTGGCAGTAGTTGACCCAGTAAAATCTGTCGCGGATCTTGTCAATCGTTCTGATGAGCACCAAACTTTCCATTATGTACTTCTTCCAGGACTTTCTATACGCTCTTCCTTGGTACCACTAACTGCCTCTTCACTACTTTTCCATCGGCGCTTTCCCAGGCTCGTTTAAGGAGTCAATTTTCAATTACCAGGGAGTCCCACTGAGCCCACAGAGATTTAAAAGTAAATCCCTTAGTTGAAATATCTCTCCAGCTTGGTCTCGGTTGACGTTCTTCTTTAGCTTTTAGCAGTAGTGCTATTTCACTATCCTCAAGTTGAAAGTTGCTCTGTGGTCCACTGCTGATCAACCTTAAACTTGATTCGCCTAATGGGAGTGATTCCTTCTCGCTGGTCTATTCTTTGGTAATGTTTATAAATATCGCATGACCTTCTGGATAAAGCATCTGTATTATTATGCCATCTTATTCCTTTCTTATCTATTTAAGCTTAGCCTTAAAGATATTGTTTTAACTCTTCCTGACTTGACTTGGAACTGCTAGCATCTCTGGATGGAGATGTAGACCGTAGTTGTACTCGACAGTCTCTCTTGAAATGCCCAGTCCTGCCACATATATAGCACTGATTTCAAACATTTCGGTCACGTGCCCTATTTTGTAATGGCTCCCGGAATCTTTGTACTTGACAGTCTCTTTTGAAATGCCCAGTCCTGCCACATCTATAGCACTGATTTGAAATATTTCGGTTACGTGGCCTATCTTTTAGTGGCTCCCGGAGTCTTTGTACTCGACAGTTCATTTTGAAATGCCCAGTCCTGCCACATCTATAGCACTGGAAAATAGCATTTCGGTTATATGGTCTAACTTTTAGCGGCTCCCGGAATCTCTGTACTTGACAGTCTCTTTTGAAATGTCCAGTCCTGCCGCATCTATAGCACTGATTAATAGCATTTCGGTTACATGACCTAACTTCTAGTGGCTACCGGAATCTCCCCGTGGCCTGATGAACTTCGGTTAATTTCTTCAAAATACTGCCCATCTCAGTTAATTCGCAACTGTTCTCCAACTTTTCATCCGGGATTGATAAGGCCTTGATTGTTGGCTTAGAGATGTTACAGGCCGCCTCGATTTCTGTGACTCTACCCAAAACGTCACGGCTGCTATCAAATTTGGCTAGACGTAGCATCTTCTGAGTTTCTGGATCTCTGACACCGTCCACGAAATTTTCAGCAGCAAGTTCCTCTTGAAATTCTTCCCTTGCTTCCGGATAGGCCAATTGAACGAGACATCTGACGTCTGCCTCAAACTCTTGCAGGTTTTCACCAGGTGTCTGATGTAGGGATTTGACTTGTACCTGATACAGCTATGTGCTGTGGTGGTCTCCAAATCGTATCTCCAGGGCAGCTACAAGTATGTCTTATTTCCCCTGTTGGCTTATGGGAATGGTCTGTAGTAGTTCCAGGACAGATCACGAAGCGCTACCACTAGTGGTTTAGCCATTTCTTCGATATTCCAACCTTTGGCAACAGCAGCGGCTTCAAATTGTCTTCTGTACATTGCCCAGGATGTTTGACCGTCATACGTTGGAGGTTTAATAGTCTGTCCTGTGGCGAATACCCTCTGTGGATCCTTGATTTTTTTAGTCTGGTAACGTCTGCTTGTAGATTCCTCATTTCTCTCTGTACGTTTCCTACTTTTTTATGTACATTTTCCACTTCATTTTGTACATTTCCAACTTCTTTTTGTACAGTTCCAACTTCTTTTTGTATATTGTTTGCTTCTTTTTCAATTTTCTCATTTTGTCCGTCCAATATTTTCTGTAATTTTCCTTGCTCGCCTACAATTACATACAGCATCCATTTCTGAAGCTGATCCTGTTCTATTTGTCTTTTATCTTCTTGATCTTGAATTTTTTTCTGAAGTCCTGTTCTGCTTGCCTTTTACATTCATCTTCTTTCTGATCCGATTGCCTTTTATCTTCTTGATCTTGAAATTTTTTCTGAAGCCAGTCCTGTTCTGTTTGTCTCAGTATTTAGATTTTCCATGAAATCGGCAAACATTTTAGTTATTTTGTCCATTTCTGCCGCTTGTTGCCTTGTATTGACTATAGAATGTTATAAAATGTTCTCAGAATACACCAGTCAGTGACGTACTTGTACCCGCTTCTCTCCTGGAAGAATACTTCACAAGTCCCGTTTCTTCACAATCCGACAAATGTTACGTTTTTCCCGTGGGTCCTGATAAAATTACAACTTACTATTTTAAACTAATACTGTCTTTATTCTTTATCACTCTATACAATTAAACGCACGAAACTACTCTTATAACTTTACAACTAATAGCTCTTTACAATCCAACATTCAATGATTAACTATCTCAACGCGCGTTCTACCCGTTATTTATATACACTCTAATATCTATTACGAATACTCTGGAAGAAGCGAGGCCACTCTATATTATTCTCGACCAGGGCATCGAGAGTATTCCGCAGTGCCTGAATCTTCGCGGCCGTCGATGACTTATACGTAGACGCGACATGGCTAGTTCTATGGGGTAGCAGAGAGACATTCGGATGGTTGCTAGCCATGACAATATTAATAAAACAAATATTATGTTTGCCCCTTGCTATCAGCTAGCATTTATTAAGGTGGGTTTTGATTATTTTGCGGTATGCTTCATTGAGTGATTGCATAATATAGAATAATTAGGAAGTATAGTGTAGTGTAGTAGGGTTAAGAGTCTATTTTCACGAACATAGGGCAATGTCCTTGGTCCTTGTCATTAACCCAAACAATTACCTGCTTTGTATAAATTGCTCACTACAAATGCACAAATTTCACAATTTTAAACATATTTTATAATAAGAACTCGAAATATACCCTTTACAACATTTAGCTTCGTTCCCAACTCGAGTGGCCATATTGGCTACTGCTTTTCTTAGTTTCACGGCCTTCTAGTCCAGAAGGTGCTGCGTCGAGCTGCTTTCGAATTATTTTATTTATTGTATCCCGTCATATTTTACTATTTTAATTAATATACTAATATTAAATGAATCAAAACTATTGAATGAAAGTTCATGAACAATTATTTGAAAACTATGGTACATGTCTCCCTCTATTTTCCACACGTTTTCACACTGCGTAATGACACAGGTGACTCTTTTTAATGTGCTTCTGTTGATTGCGATAAAAACATCCCAAACCGTCTCTTTCAATTCTCGGCGATTTGTTTTTTTCTGGCGAATAAATTCGTACACTTCAGTTTTTGCATATTCCCATAAATAAAAATCGAGAAGTGTCAGGAATGGCGATCTCGCCGGCCGAGCAATCAGATAATTATTAGAAGTTATTTGATCGCCAAAAGTGTCTTTAAGGACTTTCATCACCCTTCTGGTATATAGTGGGCCGGACAGCTAGCTTGTTAGAACCAAATTTTGCGTAATCTAATAGGTGGAACATTATTTCTAATTGCTGGAATAATTTGTTATTGCAACAGCTGCACACATCTATTTCCAGTTAGATTTTCTTCGAAAATGAAGGGCCTGATCAAACGGCTGCCGAGAACACAAGGATCTATGTTTTTTGTTCATTTGTGTGATTAGTAATCTAAGGATTTAATCATCTAGATTAGCTATAGTGCCACCCCACACATTAAATTTCAGTCTTCTCTTCAACTATATAGCAACTGGGCGTTATGATACAGTCTGACAGTTTTGGTCAACTTTACATTGTTTACTGTTAAGATTATCAGTGATTTCTCCTACCATATTATACCAAAGGAAAATCAGGTCATTGGGGATGCGAATTCATGGAGATAGATAGATAGTTCTGAATCACTAACTGAGCTTGGCCTGCAGCTAATTTTTTCTGAGCTATGTTCGAGAAAAAAAATATTGACTTCTTCTGATATTAAGGTATTTTTATTATTTAAGGGATTTACTTACACGTTTGCCTCTGTACCTATTTATTATTTGCCAAACAGATTTAACAGGATTTTGAGATGAGGTAATAAATAAGAAGGCGATTTTTTCCGACCTTGGCGTCACGTACTATAATTTTTTTTGTACAGTTCTAGATCGATTAATCAGCCAGAAAAACGTACGGTGTACTGTGCAATAAATTTTTTATTTATTTTTGCAGCACGCGAATTACATATCTCTAATATAGCCCAATGACTTCCGAAATACATCGGCCCGATGAGTCATAACCTTCCGGTATTGCACCATGGTAGCCCCACCTGCGAGACGACGTCGGCGTCGGGGCCTGGTTGAATCTGCCGCCGCCGTCGCTCGGGTCATCGACCCCTCGTGCGCGCCTCGACGCCACCGCCCCGTGGATACCCTCGGCGAACGCCGCGCCGCGCAGTGGTCTGTTGTAAAGAATCATTTCAGCCGTAACCCTTTATCCTTGGATCATTTGCCCTAATACTATCAGAAAAATATCCAGTAGTGTGTGTTTCAATAAACGCATCTGTATCTAGTATACCGTTATTGTTCGGGAAGTTTTAAAATACGTCGATTAACTGCTAATTTATAAAACAACATGAAGTTGATGATATTAAAACGAAAACTTTGTCCCGGGTATCCGAAAAACTTTGATACTGCCAATTATTTCATGAACAGTCCAAGTCAGAAGACAAATTTTGCATAAAAGTTTTTAGGCTCTAAACAACTTATGTTTTTTAAATATCAGATATACATTCAATAGAATAAATATCCTGCATATTATTGAATTTTTTAATTCAGCAGTCAACCATATTTCATAACGTATGCCTAAACTTAACTGACCTATTGACGCTTAAAGTTTGACAATTTGGACTTCGAAAGGTTCTGGAATTAAACAGTTTGGCCTATATAGAAGAAATCGGATTGTTCATTCTGACTCTTCCTAGTATTTAGTATTCTATCTTCGTCGTCAATTTTCAGTTTAGCCGTAACACATTCGGGGTTTTCCGATACTTCCGGTTAAACCAAAAGTTTATATATAACATTCTTAAACTCCAAAATTGCACAGTAAATGCTAATAGTTTTTTAATCCAGTACGCTTTGCATGATTTTTCCAGAGTATATTTTATGTTATTTGAAGCTTAGCTATAATGATATTATCTGCCTTTTCCAGACATTCCGATTACGCTGCATAATTAATTTGGCAAATACAATTTATCGCTATTATTTGGGAAATCCTTGAATATTACATATTTATCGAATAATTTATCTGTACTGGTCCGAAACAATTGAAATATCTTAACTTCATAAGATCGCAGTACCGAATAAATTCGGTGAAAGGAGGAAGGGCAAGCAAGATATTTATTGTCATATGGAGACCAACAAATTGAGACTTTATTCAATACAAATTCTGATGTTGACTGTTAGCATTCAGGCATGTATCCATCTGGGCTGATTGTGTATGCCCATACAAAGAATGTTTCACTTCACCGGTTTTAGTTTTTCCAGAGCATCATAAGATTACCAGATCCGAGTTTTAATTATTGCTATTGCAGCAATTAGCTTGTGTTCATCGTTTGTTGGCTATTGATAAAATAAGGCAGGGATTATATCCATCCATTAAAAGAAAGTCCTGTCGTTAACAGAGTCATTATAAACATGCACTAATGGAATGGACACAGCAATTTGAATTCGGCTTTTGAAAATAACAACGACTATTTCCTTGTAATTATTTGTGTTTTTTTTTTCGTCCTACTGGCTCCAGAGGGGTTGGCAACCAGTTCTATCAATAATATTTGTATGCCTAGATCTTTGGCAGTAAGGTAGTCGTAATTTTTTAATCCGAATATTAGTTAGAGCTAATGTTGCCAGAGTTTTTGGTTTTTCTGCTTTTTAATGATTTTTCAGGAAAATAATGCGGAAGATCCTTTTTGTTGATTATTCAATTGGCCGATTTTTATTACGATAGTTATTAACTAGTCAATACTGAATAAGACGATTGGAACCTTGATATTGTCACAGAAGATCTGCACTTGTCACAAATGAATTATGCTCTTTAAGTTGCATAGCTCAGATAGGTAGTTGAATGAAAATACTCGAGGTTGAAAAATAAATTAAGAATTCTATTGCCTTCATGTTTAAATTATTATAACTTGATATTATCATAAAACCAGGTATGCATGTCTCTTGGGCATAGGAGTTATTTTTCTCGGAAACGTTGTAATGGACCAAACACAAGGGTTGCCGGAATGGGGTTATGAGTTTTAATGCTTTACTTTAAGTTTTATGAAGAATTTTGCCTTCCGGCCTATTACTTTTTAGATGTTGGATTTAAGAGTAGTTTCCTGTCAGGGGATCGTTTTCTTTTAGGGTGGCACTGACAGGGCTTTGTAATGAGAGTTTTGGTTTTACAGGTGTCGTTTCTCTTTAGGTTAGTTGGCACTGGATACCCAAACTGCTTTTTATACTAAACTCTAACCTCATTTGCAAGTATTGTTTTTTTATTATCAACAAGTTTAATCGATAACATTTTTTTATACTTTGGACAATAAAGGGAGATTCTATGGCGCTCGACGAGCGGTGTGTGTGCGAAGATGTTGATTGACACGGTTCTTGAATAGTTCTAGGTTGTAATTAGGGGAAAACAGATGTCCTGGGAGTGATTTCCACAGTGATGCAGTGCGCCAGACCAAGAAGTTCTTGTAAAGCGATGTTCTAGGTGTTTCCAGTTGTACGACGAGCTGGTGCGCTCTTGCTGTCTGTCGTGACTGTCTGACAGGCGTTGCCAGAGGCGGGATGAGGCGGTTAAAATCCTGGGAACATCTGCCCTGAAAGTATCTGTAAAAGAGGGACATCTCGGCCACAGGTCTGCGGTGTTCCAGACTATCCAGATTCCGGGTCAACTCCGGGGCGCCGACAAAACGCACAGCTCTCTTCTGAATGGAATCCAGCATCTTTAGGGTGTGTTTTGGTGCGGTACCTTAGATGTGTGAGCAATATTCTAAGCACGGTCTTATTTGCGCGTTGTAGATCAAGAGCAACTGCTGAGGTCTATACAGTTTTTTGTTGTGAAATAGCGCATCGAGCATCTGGGAGGCTGATTCTGCGATGTTACCGACGTGGTCATGCCAGGACACATTACTGTTGACCGATACCCCAGCAGTTCGATTGACGAGGATGAAGGAATGGTCGGTGCTGCCATAATGATGTCAGGGTCCGCCGTATTGGCCCTCTTGGTAAACGCGGCTGCTTGGGTCTTTGCTGCATTGAACTGAACCCCAAGTTTAAACTTTCTCCAGGTCTTGATTAATTGATGTAATCTGCTCCTGTATACGGTGATAAGTCTCAGTCGCTGGTAAAGGTTATTCTGATCTAAATTGGGAGACAAGGCTACTATCATCTGCAGGATTATTCGTTTCGGTCAGCAGGTCATTAATATAGATGAGGAACAGAGTTGGTGAAAGTATTGCGCCCTGAGGCACGCCCGCGTTAATGGTGAATATGTCTGAGATGTGTTCACCAACTGCAACCTGCAGAGATCGGTTCTTAGGCCTGTTATGTTGCAGAAATCTATTCAAAATTGGTTCGGTATCTTCGCTGTCTGTGAAATGCGGAATGAAGGGCTCCCAGGGCCACCCAGCGCCCGGAGATCCGAATGGCCCGGGAGTTTACTTCCGGAATATTTTGATCCTGGAAGTACCATCATGTCTATATATTCCTACTGTGAAACCCGGAATCACCAGCGCGGAAGCGGAACGTGATTCGGGAAAACCACTTAGCACTTCCCAGTTCTGGTGTGGATTGTCTTTCACCGGACGATGCGAGGAGGCGTATGCATCTACCACGTAGGGCCGCTTCCATTGGAAGCATCGGCCTCAGACTCATTCCTGTGGTGGTCCCTAGCCTGACAGCGGTAAGAATGGAGTTTGTTGGGTCACTCCCCAGTATCAGCTCCAGACTTTGTAATTTGGTGTTCTCCAGCCTGGGGGAGGACGATGGGATTTGATGGGCCACATCCCGTGACAACTCGGAATGGCGGGGGCGTCACTCTCCGTAATCAAACTCCTCTCACCAGTTTGACATTCCTGCCAGCTAATACAATGCAGCCCGTCTTGTCACAAACTGTCATTGATCAGCTCCAGACTTTGTACTTCAGTGTTCTCCAGCCTGCGGGAGGACGATGGAATTTGACGGGCCACATCCCGTGGCAACGCGAAACTGCTCTCACCAGTTTGAAGTTCCTGCCTGCCTGCCTGTATATCTGAAAGTCATGGTGTCTTGTTTTATCTCTGGAAATGTTACTTGATAATATTTATAGTGGCAAGATATCATCTCCTATTGGGCGCCAAGGAATATATGCAGTATCAGCTTTGGCATTTATCTTTTTGTAGCGCTTAACTAGACAAAAATACATTCTAATTTCTAACAGAATTTGAATAAAGAATTGAGCAATGCTTTTGTGTATTTTCTTTTACATCTTCTCATATTACTTTTATTAACTAGAACACGTCTTCTGATCTATTATAATCTTCACCTGATAATTGTCACACTAGTACCATGAGGCGTTTTTCATAATTGTTGTGTATGCCTGCATGGGTATTTTGAGACCTATTATAATGGTCGCAACCGGTTTTCAATTGGTGGACAGATTGTAGTGAAAACTGAAAACTGTTATTAGCGAAGTAGAACCTTTTTCTAAAGAAAATCCTGTGTGTTACTTCACCATTTTTGGACGCCTTACTTTGATCGTCATGAAATGCTTTTAATGTTATACATTATACAGGATCTTATTTTATTTTCGTTAATAACACACCTATTAATAAAGGTTTTGTCGAAAGAGTCTTGGCAAGTTGCATTACTGTGCGTGTCGTCACAACTCTACCATAATAATTCTTTTTTCGGCGTATGTTTGTCCATGGACGGACGTCAATCGTTGATTAAACCACCAAAAGACAGGTGTTGTTGCCTTGAATATATAAGATATAATAAAGATTATATCATAAGAGCACCCCTGAGAAAGTCGGAGATTTTTGGTTATATCTATAGAGAATCTATAATTATATTTTTTGTTGATTTTTCGTCTGAATAAATAATATTGCTTCTATATATGCCATATATTATGTATTTCATTATATCAAGCCTTTTTCGAGATGAAAGCAATAGTTACCAACGCCCTTTGTGACATGTGAACATCTAAAAATCTAAAATTTGATTTCATATTCTTAAAAATCTGGAAAGCCACAGCCTTCATATTATAATTTATCCCTTAATCTTCTTCTTTTAACCTCTCTTAATATGGTAATAATGTAGATTTTTGTAAGTTTGATAACCTCTGATCACTCATCAGATCTTTTATCATCCCAAATTGAATATATTTTACCATTATCCCAGATAAAGTGGGTTTATCTGGGCCATTATATTCTAATTTTAAGACTGTCACTAATACAATATAGAATCGATATTGTATTCCTTCAAAAGGTTAGTTTTTTATGGCACTGGCACACACACTAAAGGGAGATCCTATGGCACTCGACGAACGGTGTGTGTGTGCGAAGATATTGAGTGACACGGTTCTTGAATAGTTGCAGGTTATAATTAGGGGGAAACAGATGTCCTGGGTGTGACTTCCACAGTGATGCAGTGCACCAGGTAAAGGAGTCATTGTAAAGCAACGTTCTAGGTGTTTCCAGTTGTCCGACGAACCGGGGCGCTCTTGCCGTCTGTCGTGACTTTCTTATAGGCGTTGCTGGGGGTGAGATGATGCGGGCCAAAACCTGGGAACATCTGCCGTGAAAATAGCTGTAGAACAGGGAGATCTCGGCCACATGTCTGCGATGTTCCAGACTATCCAGATCCCGGTCAACTCCAGGTCCCCGACGACCGACGAGACATATTGCGCTCTTCCGAATGGGATCCAGCAGCTTTATGGCGTGCTTAGGTGCGGTGCCTCAGCTGTGTGAGCAATATTCTAAACACGGTCTTGTTTGCGCTTTGTAGAGCAAGAGGAGTTGCTGCGCGGGGTATACCTTTTTTTGTTGTGTTAAATAGTGCACCAAGCTTCTGCGAGGTTGATTTTGCAATGTTAGCAACGTACTCATGCCAGGACATATTGCTGTTGACCGAGACACCCAGTAGTCCAGTTGAGGAGGATGAAGAAATGGTCGATTCTGCCAGAATGATGTCAGGGCCCGCCATATTGGCTTTCTCGGTAAACGTGGCTGCATGGGTTTTTGCTTCATTGCACTGACCCAAGTTCGAACTTTCTCCAGATCTTGATTAATTGTTGTAATCTGCTCCTGTCTGCGGTGATAAGTTTCAGTCGCTGGTAAAGGTGTTTCTGATCTAAATTGGGAGACAAAAGTGCTGTCATCTGCAAACCTGTAAACAGGATTATTGGTTTCGTTAGGCAGGTCATTAATACAGATGAGGAACAGAGTTGGTGAAAGTATTCGCC
This sequence comes from Pissodes strobi, assembly GCA_016904865.1. Taxonomy (NCBI): domain Eukaryota; kingdom Metazoa; phylum Arthropoda; class Insecta; order Coleoptera; family Curculionidae; genus Pissodes; species Pissodes strobi. The sequence continues at coordinate 17,351 of JAEQML010044224.1, read as the reverse complement.
CTGAGGCACTCCTGTATCTACGTTCTTGAGATAAAAGTTTCTTATCTCACTCGTTTTGCGTGAGATACAAACATCACTGTTTGTCATTATGTAACCACATTCTCGGCATTTAGGGGATATTAGACTTCCCGTAATTCCTATCAAATACAGATGTCTATTGGGTCTGCAGTGACCCGTCAGTACTCCGACCAAGTTCCCGATCGCTTGTCGTCTCTTTGATACCAACCAAGTTACATCTGTGCCTTTCTGATCTGGGATCATCCTTAGCTTGTCTGCATGTATCAAATAAATATTCCTGAAGAAAATAACCATCGAAAATTATGATATCGAAATGATTTATGAAAGGAAGATCTTCAAGCGATAATACCTAATCAGAATCCCTTTTTACAACACAGTAAGAGCCTATTTAATGTAATAATAGCTAAAAAAATTAAAACTAAATCTATGTGTATTGTAGAGTGTGATCCAGAAACCCATGAACTGATTAAGTCATGTAAACAGCAGCGTATATTTGCAAGTTATTCCTATTGTAGGGTGTTTGATAACTTTTCAATGCTCAGGTGTTACAAATATGGGGAATATGATCATATCATAAGGCTAATGATTGTAAGAATGGAGACTGAGGTTTGGCATGCATGAAGCAAGGACATGAATCCAAGTAACGTAATGAAAAAAGATTTGCTGTAACTCTATCCAATCGAATACACACTACAGTACAAACTATAACACGGACTATTTGGCTATAACTGTCACGTCTACCTAAAGAAAATATATCAAAAAAGAAAACTAAAAACTCTATCGTAGCAATCACAGAAGTCAGCCCAAATGGGGAAAGTTGTTATTTTCCATCAAAATGTGCAGTGCCTAAAAATAAAATAGATTAGTATAATGTACTGCTTGAAGATTGACATTGTTTGTTTCACTGAGCATTGGCTGACTAAAAACGAGTATGAGGTTCTGAAACTTGGCAATTACATGTGTGGTAGTGCTTTTACAAGAAATAGGGGGGGGGGGGGGGGGGGGGGGGGGGGGGGAGTCCGAAATATACTACAACAAGGAATGGTGTGGTTCTGTTGAAGAGATAAATGAGTTTGGAAACATGCCAAGGAGCTTAGTTTTGAGATGGGTGCATTCAATATTAATATAAGTAAGGAAAACATAAAAGTATTCTGCGTATACAGGTCGCCGCACTTAAATATTGATGATTTTTTTCGCAATTGGAATAGCTTCTATTTTATGCCTCTACAAGTTCGAAGTCGAGAATTGTGATTTGTGGAGACGCTAATGTTGATTGCCTGTCTATGAATGGCGCGAGAGCTGGGTTGGAGGATGATTTTACGTCATATGGCATTCCTAATTTAATTAATGAGCCAACTAGAATTACCGCTCTGACTATCTCTTCCCTTGATTATATGTGCACTGACTTTGACTTAGATCGAGTTGGGTGTAATGTTGCCCAAATGGAGTTTAAGTATATTAACAGATTTTGTTAATAATAATGATGATCAATTTATAAGATTATATAATAAGAATAATTTCAAAATAATGTTGGGTTACTTACAGTCTGAAGATTGGCTTACAGTATATGAGCAGGAGAATGTGGACACCGCTTTTGAGAGTTTTATAAATGTAGCTAAACATTATATGAGTTTGTCATTTCCACTAAAAAAACTCAACAGCAGGAAAAATAATACTAAATTATGGTTGACGCTCGGTATTAAAAATTCCTGAAAAACCTTAACAGAATTGTTTAGGAAAAGAACTGAGTCGAATAACCAGTTCGACAAAGTTTTAAGTAGCTTCTATAAAAAAATTATAACGAAACCATTGGATTAATTGCAAAAAAATTATTATGATAATTGTGTATTCAAAGTAAAATTGTATGGAAAATTATTAACACGAACATTAATGACAAAACACATCAAAGAAGGAAATAGTTCATTTGGAAACCGAGTTGGGGTTATAACTATTAATCGAGATATCGCAACTTATTTTAATGACAATAAAATTATTGATCTATCAAATAAAATTACAGTGTCTCCTGCAAATAATGAACCAAATGAGTTTAAAATAAAAACAAATTACTAAATAATGTTCTTGGATGCAGCTTCGGAGATCGAAGTATCAAGAGTCAGTGGGGCCCTTAAAAATTCTGTATCTGCTGGAATTGATTGCATAAGTGATAGGGCTATCAAGGAAAGTATGCCATTTTTTATAACACCGATCGCATATTTAGTTAATTTATCTCTTTCTGAATCGATTTTTCCCAATACACTTAAAATTGCATGTGCATAAAAAAGGGAATACTAAACATGTATCTAACTACAGACCAGTGTCAATATTACCAACTCTTGCTAAATTATTGGAGATAGTAGTTTATAATAAAATGTTGAGTTTTATAGAGCGAAATAAAATTCTGAATACTTTCAAACACGGTTTCCTAAGGGGCAGATAGACCCAATCGAGTGTAATACAATTTTTGAAGATAGTAAGGATAAATGTATTGGGGTGCTCATAGATTTAAGCAAGGCATTCGATTTGGTGGATCATGCACCTCTGTTGTCTAAATTGTATAATTGATTTAAAGGTAAGGTGCATGATTGGTTGACGTCCTACCTTCAGGATAGGTATCAGTTAGTAGAGATAAATCCTTTATTAATTAAATGTGGTGTATCACAAGGTTCCGTTTTGGGGCTTTTGTTGTCTCAGTTATTTGTGAATGACCTACCCGATAATGTTGGGGACGGCCAGCTGATCATGTTTGCGGACGATACCAGTTACCTGTGTTTTGATAGTAGAGTTTCTTTAGTGCAGGTGCGTACGCAGATTATGGTTAATAAATTTGTCAGGTGGTTTAATCATAATCGAATGCGTGTTAACCAAGATAAAACAGTATTTATACATTTTACTCCTAGTATTCCTATTAGTAACAGATCATTATTACTTAGGATGAATTCGCAGTCCTAGCAGCAGCTGCAATCTACAAAATTTTTGGGTGTATATTTGGAAAGTAATTTACGCTGGCAAACGCATATAAAGGGTTTATGTTACAAATAGTCTGTAGCTTTGGCATTATATAGACTAAAATAAATTTGTAGTAAAATATACTTATTTCTTATTATTATGCTCACTTTTACAGTCGCGTTAAGTATGATATTTGGTTCTGGGGTTCTTCATCCCATTGTTTGTGACTGCTGCGACTACAGAAGAACATTATGAGAACAATAGAAGGTGTTAAAGCTCATGCTCATTGTAAGCCACTACTCCTAAAACTAGGACTGTTAACAATATCGTGTCTGTTCATCTTGGAAATTGTGTTTTTTTTGTGAAAATTAATATAACTCACTCGGAAAGAAATAATTTTGTGCATAACTATAACAGAAGGGGCCAAAATGGTCTGCGCATACCTGTAATAGTCTTGCTTTATTTGAAGACAGTCCTACTTACATTGGAATAAAGTTGTATAATAAACTGCCCAGATATTTACAGGACATTAATAATTTTTGTAAATTCAAAAAGGAAGTTGTCAACTATTTAAAATTAAAATGCTTTTATTCTATAGAAGGTTATTTAATTAGTTAAATTGTACTACTTAACTATGGACCTTATATAATTAAGCTAAAAAATATTTGTTGACGTAATCTATACCAAACTGTACTTTGATCTGGTCATAAGATTGAATAAATATTATTATTATGATTTAGCCTTACGACATTTGCGCTCCCTCTAAGGGGAACATTCACTTATCCCAGATATCCCGGATATCAAAAGGATTTAGCTCTGAGGAAACCCTTTACATGTTATCGGATCCTTGGTGGCATCTACGGATTTCCTACAAATTTTCGAACAGTACGGGCTGTTGCGAGAAGTAATGCTTTCTGCATCAATTTTAATATTTATTAACAGGTTCTTTGGAATGAGTCCTGTTGATGACACAATGATTGGCACCGTTCTTGCTCTCTCCATTCTTTGGCCCGCTTATCTACGAAAATGATGTCCGGTCTATTGTGGGTTAGTTTGGGTTAGTCTGGTCAGTAAGCACAGTGCGGTCACAGTAGCTCTTATGGTTGTTACTTTCTAAAACAGATTCGGGAGTGTATTTATAGTAACTTACCTTTTCCATCTGTAGCAGCAACAGCTTGTCTGTTAGTTCCTGCTGGATTATCTTCGGAGCTGCATCGTGCCTGACTGTATATTATGTTGCTGCGAAAGTTTGGCATCCTCCTGTAATATGCTGGATGGCCTCAGTGGTTTGACATCCGTATCGATATCGATCATCCGCCACGGAAACATCTCCAGTTATGCATTTGAGATAGTTTCTGGTGGGAATCACTTGATCTTGAATAGCCAGCAGAAAGCCCTCAGTTTTGGGGAACATTTTTCCTAAAACTAACCAATAGTTTGACGCTGTATTTTCGACGTGATCCTGGTTAGCTTCATTCGCATGCCTCCCATGTTAGGGCTTTTCCTTCCACATTCGTATTTTTTCAAGGTCGGTATGATGGTGGTCTTGCCCCTGGTGTTATTTTAAAAGCAGTGGTGTAGAGTCATCTACGTTACAAACTGCCCTATGAACTTCTGAGGAATTCGCTTTCCTGTGAAAATAATTGCGCAAATTATTTATTTGCCGATCCAATTGTTTACGTAGATCCGCTAGACCTCTTCCACCTAGATATCTTGGCAAGGTTGTTCGCTGCACTGCGCTCCTCAGATGGTGTTTGTGTGCTCTTGCAAGTAAGGTTCATGTTTTCCGCTGCAGATTTTCAATGTCAGTGCCGGTCCATGCTACCAATCCAAACGAGTATCCAAGAACTGAGACGGCATAAGTATTGATAGCCTTGCAGAGATTTTTGCTGTTAAATTCAGTTTTTGCCAAACGTTTTATGCTTCTAGTAAATTCTTCTGTTAATTCAGCCTTCATTGCGCCACGTGATATGCGCCTTGTTGGTTTCATTCCGAGATAGTTGTAAAATTCATCTCTCTTCATTGCATCGATGTTCTGGCCGTCCCTAAGTTCAAAGTGACCTGGGCATAATTTACCTCGTACGATGTTCACTGTACGGCACTTTTCCAGTCCAAACTGCATTCCAATATCCATGGAGAATTGACTTTCTCTCCTGCTTCGTTGTTATTTTTGATATTGTATCCATAGGAAGTAGAATTCAGCTGATGGGATAGAGGATTCATCGCAATACAGAACCATAGCGGGCTCAGGGCGTCTCCTTGAAATATACCTCTTTTTATTGGTATTTTTTCGGTGGTAATCCCGGCTTCATTAAGATATATTTTCGTTTGCCAAGATGTCAGGGCATGCCTTAAAAAGTTAACAATGTAGTCTTATATGTTTGAAGAATCTTTAGTAGCCACTCATGAGGCACAGAGTGGTAAGCCTTTTTATAATCGATGTAAGCCACGTGCAGATTCCTATATTTGGAAAATGCCTGGTTACAGATGACAGAGCCGATTATGAGTTGCTCTTTGCACCCCATTGAACCCTTAGCTCATCCTTTCTGGAGGTCAGCTATGATCTTGTTTCGCTCACAGTGGGCATATAGCCGATGCGCTAAGCAGGTTGTTATCACTTTGTACATCGTTCAGAGACACGTGATTGGTCGGTACTTGGCTGGATCCTCCGTATTTTCCGGGTCCTTTGATAGAAGGTATGTGAAACCCCGTAATAGAAAGCGTGGCATATTTTCAGGATCGGAGATTACGTCATTAATTAAATTTGTTATTTTTTCGTGGGTACATTGGAGTTTCTTGAGCCAGTAGTTCTGTATTCCATCTGGGCCAGGTGTCTTCCAATTATGGGTATCTCTGATGACGTTTGTCACTTCTGCCGTCGTAAACGGCTCGTCAGGCATTTGGTCGAATTCCTGGGAGGTCCGGCGCTCTCCGACAATCCAGCCTGATTCAATGTTGCACTGGGTCGGTGTTCCCCTGTTCTCTTCAATTGTATTATTATTTTTATTATTATTATTATTTTCATTATTATTATTCTTATCATTATCCTTCCGCCGTGGTCTCGTTGTCATTCGTTCTACTCCAAACCGATTTATTAACGACTTGGGATAGTTGTTTATCAAGCTTGTTCAAGCTGTAGTAGCGCTCCGGATGCAATTTTCCGTTCCCTATACATATTGGTGACCGGAGTCACGAAATCGTATAGAAAACGGAAATTGCTGGCGCGCTACAAACCCTATACGATTCCATGACCTAGGTACTTGTATATACTACGTACTGATTATTTAGACTATTCGGCCAGATGCGGACCAATTTCCAAAAAATACAAATTTGCTATATTAGTACATCCAATGTAATGAAAAATACAAGGAAGGGAAATAGTATGCTACATTAATAAATCCAATCGAAAAAAAATACAAATAAAAGAAATAAAAAAATGTGCTATATGCATGAAAATTTACATACGCGATTTGGCATGAGGTTTATTTGCTAATATATTCTCGATTAATTTTCATTCTTTTCTTTTGCCTTGCTTTCTTAATGCGACCAGCCTGTAATGATGTTGACCCCTTGTAATTACTTCTTCTTCATGCAATTGCAGTTGGTTGCACTTTAATTTTTTTCCATTACCATGCTTACTCGCCAAGTAAGATCCGAAAAAGGTTAGTAATTGTGATGGAGTTTCAATATTTTCCAGCTTTTTGTTAAATTGTGAAGGTGTTTGCATCATATGATTGTTACAACGCAATTTTGCCATATTAGACATTTTAATGAAATTATTGGATAACCTGTCGATCTCGTGGGAAGTCCCTCCATCTGCTTCAATATCTGTTTCTATTTCGTTGGTGTCTATGAAAATATACATTTATGTATAAATCTCACGGTATTTTGACAGATTTTGATTGTTTCTAGTTTGAAAACGGTTATAGATATTAAAATGCGGTTCGTACAGAATAGTCCCTTATTTTACATAGCTTTTTTTCAGTGGACTTAAACATTCAATATTGTACAGGAAATATGTCAAAATACCGTGGATCACTCTGTATTATTTTACATTAACAAAAGTTGTACTTACGATTTCATCTAATTTCTGGTCCTGATTTTCGACCATAGGATTTAGAAAGTCACTACTTTCAGATAATGTATTTTTTGTGTTATCGTTGACGTTTTCTAATTACATATTTTGAAAGAATGTTTCGTTTATATTATCTCCTAATGCTATTTTCGCAAAAATCACCCCGTCCTCAAAGGCAAGAGAGGGAGATGTACTTATTTGTGCACTATATTTCCTGTCAATTGCACAAAGATGCTTACAAAAAGCACCTCCTATGCCCACAGGATCTTCACATAATCCTAATTCGGAATGCACCGTATATACAATTTTGCAATCTGTTGCAGAGCTAACATGAAACAAATTATTCTGAATTCTTTCTACCTTAAGTGCAGCTCATTTAATGCAAAATTTTTTGTAGTCAAGTTCAGGTTTTGATACTCGAAAGGTGGCATATTTTTGTATACGTCTCTGATGCTGTTTATCTAATACTTTTATAACAAATTCAGCTAAAGCAACTGGATTAAATGCTTTACATCGTTTTAAAACAATATCCTTAAAAACTAGAATTGATGCCTCCACATGATTGTTAGTATTGAGGCCTCTAGTTAGACAATCTTTGCGATATGCTATCTTTTTCTTCGAGTTAAGCTTTCAAGGTATTTCGAAAACTGTGGATATTTTTTTATTAGATCATTCTCGAAAGCTGTAGCGATTAGTTCATCGCAATCAGTGACATTTACTGCATATAAAATCTCACGTACGATTAACATAAGTGGTTTACGATCTAATTGTTCAATGTTATGTTTTTGGGCCCACAGCCATCGCCGCACAGCTTGACAGACGTGAAAAGAACGTAGTAGCAATTTAGAAGATGGAAATACTCTGTTTAAAGCTTTTCTTTCGGGTGTAGAGTCGTCTGTCATGAAAACATTAGGTTCACCTTTACCATCAAAACCGGTACTTCCAAGATTTTTTTTTAATGCAAGAAATGCATTGAAATAATCATTTTCAGTTTGATCATTATGAATGATATACCCTAATGGTATACCTCCAATCTTGGTTCCTGCTATAAAAAAGGTAATACTTGCACCGCTTTCGTCGCAACTAGCTGTAGAATCAACAAAAATTATGTCGCCAGCAAATTTATTATTATGTGCCCTTTTCATTATAGGAGTAAGCAAATTGTCATAGGAAATTTCTCAACCGATATCATAACTTCTATTTTTTCATAAGCAGGTATTTTTGTTTTTATTAGGTCAACAATAGAAGAAATGCTTCCACTTCCGTAATTTTCTTCCCTAAAAGCAAATTTTGTGTGTCCGTGCTACTGTTTTGTTTCTACCTATACATGGTGTCTCACGGTCGATAATACCTTAGAAGTTTACGGCAAACTACTTTAGATAAATGTTTGCAATTTTGGGAAGGTTCTTGTATAAAGAGTTAAAAGTAGTTATAGTGTATTGCATATAAAATGTCAGAATTTTGCCTAGAATCTAAAAATGGTTCCATTTAAAAAAAACTAGGTTAATATTGTTTATGAGTAGAACTGGCAACACCGCATCGCCGAAAATATTTTAAAAATATAGTTGATGTGCATTGCATCCAAAATTTCAAACCTTTACCTTAAGTAGTTCTTCGTAAACGTCTAAGGTACTATCGACCGTGAGACACCCTGTATTCTGTAAACTTTGCCATGCTATATCTACATACCTCCATTTTTCATAAAGTTAAGAGACATGACGGTCAGTTATTTTCGTGGTACACCTTACTTTCAGCAGGTCCTAGGCCGTTGTTAAAATAGTCAATAAACAAAGCGTTTGTTTCGTTAGATACTCGCAAATATCTGCATGCTTCAGCAACGTGAATTTTATGTGAATGCACACCAATAATCTATACTCTATTTCGAAATGATGCGAAGTAATAAATCATTTTCTGATGGCTGATACATAGGCGTACATAATTACGTACATATACGTACATATTTTAAACGTTTACCTGTCCTAATACTCGGAATTTCCCAGCATTATATTTATCACACTTAGGTTTTTTTATTACTATTGTAAACATTCAAATTTGACGATTTTTTGTATGCATACCCTAAAGTTTAAGTAATTGTAATTTTTCAGTTATATTTGTTCTTCCGAAGAAGACACAGTGTGTTTGTTTCATTTCATAGTTTCAATTAAAATGGCTAATTCAGTTTTCCCTCCAGTGAAACGAGCGAGCAAATGTCCATTTTCTGTTAACGAAAAGAATATTATTCTTAATGTATATGACGCCCTCAAACATCAAAATCCTCTGTATAGCGTTGATACTGTGGTGGAAATGTGTTCGCAAATGACGGGTGTTTCAAAAACGTCGATATATAAATTAAGGTGTGAACGAAAAAGTGGAGCTGTAAAACCACCTATACCATCTTCAGGAAGAAAGACGGTGCCTATCGATGAAGACTACAAACTTATAATTAGAAGAACAGTACATTCCTTTTATTTTAATAAGGAAATACCAACCATCGACAAAATTTTAGGTGCCTTGAAGCAAGACCAAAATATGTCTCCAACGATAAGCAGGAAGCATAGTGTCCTCAAATAAAGCTCGTTTCACCGAGTATGTAGTTGACAAAATTGCACAGAAACGAAATATTACTATTCTTCGTCTGCCTCCGTATCATTGCGAATTAAATCCCATTGAACTTGTTTGGGCCCAAGTAAAAAGTTATGTAGCAAGGAGAAACACGACGTTTAAAATGAAAGATGTTAAAATTATCTTTGAGGAATCTTTAAAAAATGTCGATTCTGAAAAGTGGCGTAAGTGTATTGAGCATGTTATAAAAGAAGAAGAAAAAATGTGGAAACTAGACCATTTAATTGACCATATTGTAGAGCCTTTAATTATATCCTTGGAACATGACGAAGATTCGACGGATTTTTCTGACGACGAAAATGATATACCATAGTTCTCTACATAACTGTTTACACAAAATCGCAATTCTTATACCTTATTATATAAATATTATATGTAATAAAATGTTACAGTAATACTAACTGTTTTTGAATATACATAAATAAGTGAATAAATAAAAGTACTTAGGTAAAACAGGTATTTTAAATTAAATACCCAAACGTACGCTACTGCAGGTAGAAAATGGCCCCTTTGCTAATAAAGCCTATTGTTTGCAGCGGGACTGCCATACAAAACAGGGTGGAATGGTTAAAATATAATACAGCAGGCTATAACAGCTGTGGCTAAATATTTAAAAATCACAAAAATTTATTTGACCACTCTGTTAGCGTTTTGCATTTATAAGTAGGTTTTATTAATCCGCACCATTTCGAAATAGAGTATAAAAACAATTAAAACATCGCCCAGTTATAAACGAAATAAAACTCACGGTTTTTGATTAACACTTAATATAGTTTAATGGCTCTAAAATGATTTAAGGTTTTTAGCACCTGTAGCGATGCACCAATATTTTGTAAGTTTTAAATGAACCAATCTGACTAACATAAAACATGTAGAATAACATTCAAAAAAGTCGTTCTGTTTAAAATAAAAAAAAAAATGAGATGCTATACACAAAAATGAGACATGTGGCAACACTGCCAATGCCATTTTGCAATTTTTCTTGTCGGTGTGTATCTCTTTGCCAAATATCGCTTTAACAGCACCGATCTTTTAGAAGTTTATCGACCGAAAAATTTCATTGTGATTGTAGGGAAAAAGTGTTAAAGGTGGCAACAGTGTCCATGCAATGTTTCATTTTTAATTTTACAATTTTTAATCTTTTCTATATAAGTATCTTTTGGGATGTACATAATTTCTTTTAACAATCCAATTTGTCTTAGTCGCCTCAGAATATTTTTTTTATACAATTTGTTGTGTCTTCTTCACAGAGTTCAGGCCTAAATTTTGTTCTCAATTCGACGTTTTTACTTCCTATATTTTCGTTTACAACTTTACATTCGTTATCAAATAACTCAATAACATTTATCATACTACTTTTTGTTTCGCAAGACATAACTAGGTGAAGTTATTTAATTTAAATGGTTTCATATTCTTTGTAACCTATAAAAAAGGCAACCGTTTGTTTACTATCATAATACGACATGCGCGAAAATATTATGGTGAACATGCGGTTGCCATGCAAGTCATGATGGGTAATGGCTGACGCTGACGGCCCGACGGCAACGAGATTGTATAGGGTTTGGAGCCCGCCAACAAGTTCCGTTTCCTATACGATTTCGTGACTCCGGTCACCAATATGTATAGGGAACGGAAAATTGCGCTCCGGATCCTGCGGCGAGGACGAAAACCTCCTCATTTAGTAAGCTCATCTGCCCGCTCGTTGATTTCGAGTTCGCTATGTCGTGACATCCACCTCAGCCTCATCACTTTGGTTCTTGACAATTCCTCTAAGGCACTCCTGGACCAGCATCGAGCAAAAAAATTAGAGTAATGACGCCATAACAAAATGAAGATTATACATACCATAAGAACCCCTTTTCCCTTTATCGTATTTTATTTTGTCTTTTGATAGTGAAAATTTAAATACATGTATGCAATATTATGGCCTCATTTGCCAAACATTAATCTGGTTGTAAAATTTACCCCATGAAGCTGCTAAAACCCATTGAAAGCAAACGTGAAACTTGAATTTAACTGTAGCTCAAACAGCTCTGATGTGCTTTATATGCTCATTTGAAGGAATAGAGTCAGGCGGGTAAAATATTGCAAATTTTATATCACACATTTTGTTCTATATTGTCACAACCGAAGTATTTTACTCTTTCCGCTTTCTGATTATCACTAGGATGCGTAGCTTCAGATGGCGATGGACACAAACTGGCGTCATGCAAAAACAAGTTACGTTATACTGAGTTTAAGTAAGTGATAATTGTTTGCTATTAATTGACATATTTGATTAAGGAAGAACCATTCATGGGCACCTTTTTCCTTTAGGTACGTTCGGCACTGGATGAATAGAGAAAGATTTAACTTGTTCTTAAGGGGGCGTTATCCTTTAAAGTACTTCGCACTGAACCAAGTTGTCGGTTACTCGGTTTGTGTGATCTTTTATACTAAAATTTGTTATGGTTATCTTGATAGTTTATCAATGAGAAGTTATGATAATAGTTTATCTATTGATTTTAAATTCAGGTTCAAACTTTATACTCTGCGTTACATTGTTATCGAGAAACTAGTTAATATTTTCTTACAAAAAACTGTGCAATTATAAACGAAATCCCATTACACCCATTTATATATTAATTTATTTCTTTATTTGCAGGTAGGTGAATGAACTCGTTGAAAAACCTATATTTTGGGTAAGTTTGATTAAACTAATACATTTTAATTAATAAATTAATAAATAGCTATACTTAAAACACCCTATAGATGTATAGAAGTCACAGTAAATCTCCGATTGCTCTGTATATGATACCTCCTACATTTATTCTTTTGAGAGGCAAAAAAGAGGGTTGTCAAGAGAAACGAGAAACTGTTCACGCTGTGGTGAAGTTTTAATTTAATTATTTTTGACTTGTTCTTCAGTTATTGAGTCTCGCCATCGTCACAAAGCTAGATTGCGAGCTTTGACTTAAATTTGTATATTTAATAAGCAATTAGTATTAATAATAATTAATTATTAACCCTGTATCTGTATAGGATTCAGACAAAAAAGCAAAACTGCCATACATATCCAAAATAGTATTTTAGAACACAGTAAGTAGCGGTTTCGCTATATTCAAAAAAACCCAAAGAATCAGTGCAGACATCGAAAAGCCAAAACCACTGGACATTATTTTAAAGAAGTGGCAAACACACCAAAGGAAGATCCTATGGCACTTGATGAGCGGTGTGTGTGCGAAGTTCTTGAATAGCTGTAGGTTGTAATTTGAGGAAAACGTATGTCCCGGGAATGAGGTCCACAGTGATGCAGTGCGCCAGACGAAGAAGGCCTTGTAAAGCGATGTTGTAGGTGTTTGCAGTTGTACAACGAATGGGTGCGCTCTTGCCATCTATCGTGACTGTCTGGCAGGTGTTGCTGGGAGCGGGACGAGGCGGGCCAAATCCAGGGAGCATCTGTCGTGAGAATATCTGTACATGTCTGCGGTGTTCCTGAATGGAATCCAGCAGCTTTAGAGTGTGCTTAGGCGCGGCACCCCAGTTGTGTGAGCAATATTCTTGCGCTTTGTAGAGCAAGAGCATCTGGTGCGGTCTATACAGTTTTTTGTTGCGAAATAGTGCACCAAAATTCTGCGAGGCTGATATTGCTGTTGACCGATACACCCACTAGTCTGACTGACGAGGATGAAGGAATGGTCGATCCTTTCGTCATGATTTCAGGGTCCGCCGTATTGGCACACTCTTTTATAAATCACATCTAATTTAAAAGAAGACTGGGAAACACATTGGGTATAGCTGAACAATAAATAATACATCTGCAACTAACTACTTATGCGAAACTTTCACAAAAAAAAAAATTTTTTTCCGTATTTTAATAAACATCAAACTAAAGTTTATTAAATGTGGTGGTTTATTAATCAAAATAAATCACAGCTCATTTTACTGCGGTTAAAGCTCCGTTTTTGAATACAAAATATAATAAGGAGAAGATTCCAGACACCGTCGACTTTTTGTAAGATTAACTGAAACAACGACTAAAAAACCTAGACGCTTATATCTTTTTTTTACTAATCTGGCGGATCTAATTTACGAAAAATAATATTTATTTAAACCTTAATGGTAACATTAAAATGAAGAAGGCTGTAACTAACGGCTATTAAACATCTGCAACGCGTATGATACCTATACCAGCTCTAGTTAACGTTATTAGGTACCGAGATATTCAGATTACATACATTATCATAAATGGGTAGGTACAACTTTTATAATATATCGATAATCCTAGAGAAAGTATAGTGTAAAACTCACACGTAATGATCATTTTCAACTACTATCACGAAGGTACTGATGAGTTTCTGCCCTCGCCTACGATCCCGCTGCAAACTTTCCTACTCTTAAGAAATGAGCACCATTTCGTGCTTCGTGTTTTTTTTTTCATTTTCCATTTGTTCGAATGTTAAATTCTATTTATAAAACTTTGTGTCCTGTGAGGGTATTTATATTTTGTAACCAAATTATCCATCGGATCGGATGGGAGCAGATTTATAATGTTCTGTGACGGAAGTGATGGCCGGTTTCTTCGAACTGTTCGAGGTAACGTGGCCTAGCAGGACCAGTGGCATGCTTAAGGGGGTCGCGATCTGGACATCCCCCGAGAGGCTGTCGATTACGTTTGTTTTTAAACCAAATATTTAAAAAATTTTACTTACTTTTTATTTGCATTACTTTTTGCTAACCAGCACAATTACTGTCACAAGGGCTTGACTAAGCGCGAACAAATGTTTTAAATATTGAAGTAAGTTAAAACTAACTTAAATTAACCGAATTTTGGTGACTAACCAAAAACCCTAAAATTGGTTATAGTGTAACGGAACTGGTCCAAATGATTTATATAAATTAAAATTAACTGAAATTAACCGAAAGTTGATTGAACGACTAACCAAAATGGACCAAAAGTAACCAAAGGCATCAAAAGGGGCTAAAACAAGTTGAAACTAACAATTAACCGAATTTTGGCGACTAACTAAAGTTAACCAAAAACATCAAAATTGGATATGACGTATCCACGGTTCAAATGACTAAAATAAATTAAAACTAACTAAATTTAACCAAACTAATCAAGAGTAACCAAAAAGGGCTAAGACGTATCGGAACAGATTAAGAATAAAATAAGTAACTAACCCAAATTAACCGAATTTTTGCGACGACCTAAATTATTAACCAAAAACGTTTAAATTGTTTTAACGTATCGGAACCGGTTCAAATGACTCAAATAAATTGGAACTTACTGAAAGTAACCGAAAATTGATTGAATAACCAACCAAAGCTAACCAAAAGTAACTAAAAGCACCAAAACGGGCTTAAACGTATCGAAAAAATTTAAAATATTGAAGTAAGTTGAAACTAATTCAAATTAACCTTATTTTGGTGACTAACCAAAAACACTAAAATTGATTATAACGTTTTGGAACCGGTTCAAATAACTAAAATAAAATAAAACTAACTGAAATTAGCCGAAAGTTGAGTGAACGACTAACCAAAAGCACCAAAATGGGCCAAAAAAAATCAGAACAGATTAAAAATATTAAGCTTATAAGGTGAAACGAACTTGAATTAACCGAATTTTGCCGACAAACTAAAATTAACCATAACGTATCGGAACCGGTTCAAATTACTAAAAATAATTTAAAACTAACTAAAAGCTTGAATGACTAACCAAAACTAATCACAAGTAACCAAAAGCACCAAAACGGTCTAAACCATATCGGAACAGATTGCAAAAATTAAAGTAAGTTAAAACTAACCAAAACGAACCGAATTTTTACAGCTAACCAAAACTAACCAAAAAAAATAAATTTGATTATAACGTATCGGAGTCAGTTCAAATGAGCGAGTCTGGTAGTAGTCGAGACACTGATGTGTAAACATATCCTATAACGACATCGGTTGTAAAAAAACGACAGCAGCACGTTGTGTTCCCAAGCGGTCATCCAGCCAAGTACTAACCCCGCCCGACGTTGCTTAACTTCAGTGATCGGACGAGAACTGGCATTTTTAACATGCTATGGCCATTGCTTGTACGTTTTAGCTTGGTCATAGAAAAAAAATTAGGTTTAATAACCAAGTTTAAAATAATAAAAAATCAACGCGAACGAAGCCTCGGGTAAAAGCTAAAGGTGTCCTATGTTCTTTACTATACTCTTGAAAATATCTGTACAAAATTTCATGATAATCGGAACAGTTTATGCGTGAAAGCTTAAGAAACAACAAACAAACACATTTGCATCTGTAATATTAGTTAGGATGATTTAATAATACTTACTGGCAGCTTCGGAGTGGATTAATTCACTGCACAAATTCGACACGATAATCTAATGCCATCAGGAATAACATCAATATATGGACACAGCTTATTTACCTAGTAATCGTGGGCCGACATCCTTAGATTTGGGAAAGTCAATAACCAAATTTTGCAAATTTTAGAAGAGGGCTATGACTCAATATTGTTTTAAACGTCTGGGCATCTGAATAATACTTTTGACAGTTCGTTTAATTTAAAATAATAATATGCTCTTTTATCATCTAAAATCCGTTTAAAAACGATTTTAAATGACAAAATTGTATAAAAACCCGAACATTCGGACTTTTTTAGGGCGATAGCCGTGGCTTCTGACGATTTTGTCGTGGATTTTGAAGCGAAAATTCATTTTAAATTCAACCGTCCATTAAAAATAAGCTGTGCTATGGATCCAAATACACTGCGAATATAATAATTAATAAATAATAATTTTGACTCTTCGTTTAATTTAAAATATGCTTTTTTATCATCTAAAATCCATTTAAAATGATTTTAAATGGCAAATTGTATATAATACCGCCCTAGCGGCTAGAATCGGTTTACACATTTTCGTCCCATTTGCCGAGATTTACCCTCATACTGCCGCGTAAGATGTTTACACATCAATAAGTTGGAACTAACGGAAAGTTGTTTGAACGACTAACCAAAAGTGACTAGAAATAGCCAAAACGGGCTAAACAGAATCAGAACAGGTTAAAAATATTACAGTAACGTTATGGCTAATTATATATTAACAGATTTTCCTAATTTTTTCGGTTTTCATATCTGCACATTTTTTATGTGTAAACATCTTACGCGGCGGTATGAGGGTTAATCTCGGCAAATGGGATGGAAGTGTGTAAAGCGATTGTAGCATTATAAGCCGTCGCATTGAGGAGCAAGTTAATCCAGGAAGTCCGTGAAGGATTTTTATACAATTTTGCCATTTAAAATCGGTTTTAAACGGATTTTGGACGATATAAAAGCATATTTTAAATTAAACGAACCGTCAAAAGTATTATTCAGATGCCCAGACTTTTAAATCAATATTCAGTCATGGCCCTCTTCTATAATTTTCCTTCTATACCTAAATTTGTTTTTTAATGGACGGTTGAATTTAAAATGAATTTTCGCTTCAAAATCCACGACAAATTCGTCCTAAGCCACGGTTATCGTCCTAAAAAAGTCCGAATTTTCGGATTTTTATACAATTGTGTCATTTAAAATCGTTTTTAAACGGATTTTAGATGATAAAAAAGCATATTATTATTTTAAATTAAACGAATTGTCAAAAGTATTATTCAGATGTCCAGACGTTTAAAATAATATTGAGTCATAGCCCTCTTCTAAAATTTGCAAAATTTGGTTATT
>MU187980.1:37672-65403 GCA_016904865.1 Pissodes strobi | reverse complement strand
GAATTTTCTTCCCCGTTTGTCAAAATGTGGAAAAATTTTGATGCTGCTAGGATCTACTAATTTTGCCTATTTTCAAATTTTGCACACTTTTCTGGGGAAAGTTATGAGGTGTTAAAAATTTGCATTTTGCAATTGGTCTGCAAAATTAGTTGTTAGCACCATCACAATTTTAAAACTATTTGACAAACAGAGGGAGGGGGGAATGCAAATCTTTAGCACCTCAAAACTTTCCCCAGAAAGTGTGTAAAATTTGAAAATACGTGTGCAAAATTAGTTGAACCTAGCAGCATAACATTTTCACATTTTGATAAACGGGGTGGAAAAATGCAAATTTTTAACACCTCATAACTTTTCCCAGAAAATTGTGCAAAATTTGAAAATAGGTGTGCAAAATTGTGCAAAATGAGTTGAACCTAGCAACATTAAAAGATTTTAACTTTTTGATATGCTACCAGCATAAAAAATTTAAAACTTTTTGACAAACGGGGGGAAACATGCAAATCTTTAACACCTCATAACTTTCCCCAGAAAAGTGTGCAAAATTTGAAAATAGGTGTGCAAAATTAGTAGCACTTAGCAGGATGAAAATTTTTTCACATTTTGACAAATGGGGGGGGGGGGGGGAATTCAAATTTTTAACACCTCAGAATTTTTCCCAGAAAAGTGTGCAAAATTTGAAAATAGGGGTTCAAAATTGTGCAAAATTTGCCAAATCGAGGGGTATCAAAATTTTGCAATTTCGTAAGAGACGGGGGGAACGGTCAAGTTTGCCCCCCATATAAAAAACAGCTCTAGTTTTCCTTGTGAGGGTGTGCAAAATTTTATTTGCGGTGTGCAAAATTGTACTAAATTATGCTTCATTTATTTTTGCAAACTTGACCGATTCTCTAATAGGGTTGATTGAAAATAATGTTGGACAAGAGGATTCTGAAATATTCAACCAACCAGATCCACACAGTTGTTATAATAATATATTATAGCTTTGATATACGCTATATTTCTGAATTGTTAATTTTATCTCATGGTGAAACCAAGAGCGTATATAAAAAATTTTCCCGTGGGGGGGGGGGGGGGGGGGGGAAGTTATGGTCACAAAAAATTCTATAGTAAAACATTTAATTTACAAAACACAATTCTTAAGATGCAGGAATGTTTAAAGGAGGGGGGCAAGGCATCCCCTGCCCCCTTTATATAAGCCCTTGGGTGAAACCAGCGATCCTAAATTTAAGGCGATTTGTTAATATAGCAGACAAAACACTGTAGAGTGTAATATCACCAATTAAAAATAGCTTTGATTTTCTCCTAGTGAATCATATTATGCAACAATTTGCAGCAGCGAGCGATCAGCTTTGGAGGGGAAAAGAGGATGAAATTTATCCTTATATTTAATATAGTAGTATTTGAAAACGGTTAGGGCCGGATTGAAATATAGGCAGGCTGCAGCCTATACCACTGTTCAGATGAAAAATGAAAAAAGATTCTACCTTAATTTTTAAATCGGATTTTTTTCCTTTAGTAAATAAATAGCGTAACCCTTATTATCACCCTCTACATTTGGTTTAACTTAGGGTGGTGTTTGGGTGCTTGACCAGCCTTGACAGTTTTAGAAGTTGTTGCTGTTGCATATAAGAAAGGCACACTCGTCATATTCTGCATAGTGCCCACAGTGGTTCAAGCGTTCAAGATAGTTCCGACATAAATCATAAATTATGTGTGGATATGTAACAGCCAAATAGTTGAATTGGCGCCCGTTTAAATAAATTAGCGTGCATAGTTTTAGTTTTAATCTTAAGTTTTTGACTAAACGCTTACAAAAATATAGAAACCGTGGGGATTGTCACAGAAACTACCTATCCTCGACGATTTGCGAGGAAGTTTTTTCAATTCATTTGCAAGCGAGTTTTCAATTAAGTATCTCGAATCAAAGTACTCTTCCATATCAATAGATTCAGCTCCAAACGAAGGTCACATTGATCAGCTTACCTTGATCAGCTGACCTTTATTTTTAGATAGTTAGAGGGACACATCCATGTTGAAAGATTTGTGAAATTCATGGCTATCCAAGGCCACAAAGCTTGAGCAAGATTTTGAAGGAGAATGAAATAGGCATTAAGAACTGCCGTGGTGGTCAATATGATGATAACGGTTCTCCAATGAGCGGAAAGTGCAATGACCTTTAAGCCATGCCAGAATAGTCATTTACCTAACTAGTGCGAAAAGTGATACTTTTCCGCAGGCGACTGCAGTTTACCGAAGGACGCGAGAATTACTGCCGGAAAAATCCCGAACAAGATACAAGAAGTAATTAAATGTGTTCAACCAGTGGTGTGAAAAAAGAAATAATGTCAGATTGTTTAAAGAAGAAGTCCTTTAAGCCTATTTTTCAGAAGCCAGTAAAACTTGTAAGACATGGACTCTTTGGTCAAGATATTCTATGTTGAATATGGTAGGTAATTAGAATACGAAAAAATGTTGACATTGGAAGATTTCCAAAACTATCGGCTTACTGCTTGAAACGTCAGAATGTTGGTTTTCAAAAGTCAAAAATATTCAGCAGTACTGATATTTCCAAGTTTATTAATGAAGCACCCGATGATATTTATCTTTTAATGAAAGTCGTCACTATATTTGGATTGGCTGGAGCGTGTCGTCGTGAAGAATTGACGTATTTATCAACAGATAACATTGATAATAAGAGCAACTTACTAGTAATCAAACTTTCCATCACAAAAACTTATTCAAGTTTAATCTTTCTTATATCTAATGACTTAAAAAATGGTATGTATAATACCTAGACTATTATAAAAGATATTCTCAATTACATCCTTCAACCACACCATACAGAGATTTTTTGTTAAACATATTCATGGCAAATGCACTACGCAATGTGTTGGTGTTAATATGATTGGCAAGATACTTTCGGAGATTGCGTGTTCTTGCGTCTACCTAATCCTGAAGAACATACAGGACAAAGCTTCAGGCGATCCTCAACGACCATGCTTACCGACCGATTCAGGCGCGAATATTAGGCCCGCGACGCTCACAGAAGAGACGAGGCGCGAACGCCGGACGGTTATAAAGTAAAGAGGCAACGCTGATAAGGAAGTCAGGCCGAGACATGTCCTAATTTCTTTTTAGTCTCCAGAGGCTCATTGAAGAGGCGAGACATTTGCTTAAAATGGGCGACTCCGAGCTTAACGTGTATGAGCAATTCAGTATTCTCTTCTGTGAAGCCCGACATTATAAAAACACCACACAAAACAAATAACTTTCCGTCGTCTCGTCCCGTCGAAGTTGCCTGCCGACCGACTGCTGGCGTGACTCCGCTGGCGGGATTTTACCTTCCGTTCCGACGCTGTTACGCTCCGCTTCTTAGGAACGCACTTATTTGGTTAGCCATAAGGGCAACGTCCACGCATTCCGTCCCGTCACCGTCGCGCTTCCTAGGAACGCAAGCCTTTACCGCGTCCCTACCACGTCCGCGACGCGTCGCCGCCTCATTTCTTCTGTCTTCTGTGGGCGCCGGACAAGTATAAAAAGGCAAGGAGGCTGCAAATCGAGTAGCGTAGCAGAGGGGTACATAGAGGAATCGATTGAAAACAAAAAAGAAACATCAAATAAAATGTTGGCATTATCAGAAGTAAGCAACTCCATGCAAAATACCGATACCATTAATAATGCTGAAGAATCTCATTCAAGTTCATTAATGGGAGATACTAATAATGAAAGAACATGCCTTAGTTCGCAGTCAACGTGGAACCTTTTTGCATCGGCAATAAGTTTTTAAAATGCAAGCCATTGTATTTTCAATATAAATGTAAATAATAAGTAATTTGGTACATTAAAATCACGTTATTTGTTATTGTTTATGTTTTATTAAAAAATTCAAATAAAGTGTAAATGAGTGAAGATTTCCACTTTTTTTTTGCACGTATTTTTTCCAAAAGACCTTCCGCGCTGTTGAGCGTGCGAAACGTATTTGCGTGCGGAAAAGTGCAACTCTCCGCACTGTCATGTGTGCGGAAAGTGTGTACTTTCCGCACGCTTGTAGAAAAAATAAATTAGAGTATCTGTACCTTGCACCGCAGACTGATGCGTGTTGTCTACCTTCTGGAAAAATTGTATGTACAGGGTGGCTCGAATTCGTGTCTATGTATGGGGAACTCGAAAACCGTAAGAGATACAGTGTCGGTCAAATTAAGGCAAAATTGCGCATTTAGGTGCCTAGCAATATGCCGTTTAGAAAGTTTAAAAATTCCGAGTCTTTCCGGAGATATCCGGAAAAAACCGAAATTTTGAAAATTCGTTTTATTTTTTTCCTGGGCTTATTTAAAAACGGATTTCAAATTGAATTGCACCTCTGTATTGCTACTTTTTCCGCTCTATCTAATGATGGTATCCAGTTTGAAATTCGACGTTTCGTCTTCAAGGGATCATCATCAACTTTCTTTTTTTAAATACGAACTAAAATTTTTTTTATCGTTTTTCAGATGGTATTGGCGTTATTAAAATGACTATATGTTTTTATTTTTTAAAATTTTTTTTAATTTTTTTTATTTTTATTATTATTTTTTTAATTATATATTTTGCTTTGGCTTAATTTTAAATAATTTAAGGTAGGTACTTTTGAAATTTTTATATTCCATAAAAATATTTTATTTTGTTTTTTGTATTAAGTGGAAAATTGGAGCGTATTAAAAATAAAAAATAGTAAAATTATTTCTTACGAGAATATGGCCATGAACTATTAATCAAACAAGTTGCTTACTGCAAAGATAAAATATTCCCAACTTTTAACCAATTTAAAAATTTATTTAATAGAGAACATCAACAATTTATAATCATACTACGTGATACTATAGGAACTTTGATGGAAAAACACCTCTTGGAATTTTGCTTATAAATAAAACGCACTAAGCAACTTGTTTGAGTAATAGTTCAAGGCCATATTTTCATAAAAAATAATTTTACTATTTTTAATTTTTAATACGGGCTCCAATTTTCCACTTAATGCAAAAACAAATAAAATATTTTTATAGAATATGAAAATTTCAAAAGTATCTACCTTAAATTATTTAAAATCACGCAAAAGCAAAATATATAATATAAAAATAATAAAAAAATTATAAAAATAAAAAAAAAATAAAAACACATACTCATATTAATAACGCCATTACTACCTGATAAACGATAAAAAAAATTAAAGGGCGTATTTAGAAAAAGAAAGTTGATGATGATCCCTTGCAGACGAAACGTCGGATTTCAAACTGGATATTATCATTGGATAGAGCGGAAAGAGTGGCAATGCAAAAGTGCAATTAGATTTGAAATCCGTTTTTAAATAAGCCCAGGAAAAAATTAAAACGATTTTTCAAAATTTCTGTTTTTTCCGGATATCTCTGTAAATACTCGGAATTTTAAAACTTTCTAAACGGCATCTTGTTAGGCAGTTAAATGCGTAATTTTGCCTTAATTTGACCGACACTGTATCTCTTACGGTTTTCGAGTTCCCCATACATAAACACGAATTCGAGCCACCATGTACAGGGTTATCCAACGAGGACTAGACAAGGCGATTTTTTGACATTCCCTGTACTTTTATAAAAAAAAACTGAAATAGCCATCGTGTGTAATTTTCTCCCGCGAATTCGAATATGTTCAGCAAAAAACAATTGAACATCAAATAATAGTGCTAGGGGGTCACTTTGATATTTTTTTTAAATGGAACACCCTGCATACTACTACATTTTTTGACTCTCTAGAAAAATCTAAACACATTTTGTGTATAATATCCTATACCTATCTTTAGCTGTTTACCAAATATTGACAGTTGAAAGTCGGGTATTTTGACAATTTGACAGGCTCTAAAATCTAAACCGCACAAGATCAAAGAAAACGGTCTGCAGATTCCTATCTTAAGGGTACGGCCATGCTTGCGACCTGGTCGCGGCGACACGAACGTCGCGACCAGGTCGCTGTGATGTGTTGCATTGATTGTTATGTAGGCGGCCAGGCTTGCGACCAGCGACAGCGACTGATTTTGAAAACGCTTTTATGTGCGTTTTTGAGACGTAGCGACAAAAACGCTCCCCACAGTCTCTTATGTAGATGGCCATGTTAGCGCTCAAAACGCGGCGTTCGATATTCGAACAACCACGATGTGATAATTTAGTGGTGAATTATGTATTTATCGTACTCGATACCTCATGTGACAAAGTAAATTCGATTGTGGAAATACCTATTTCACTGTCTAAAATCATAATTTGTAGAAATATACTTAGCTAAAAGTAAATTAAACTAAACGTCAATATTTTCAAAAATGTCAAAAATTATATCAAGCAGATAGTGCCATTTAAAGTTATGGTTTTTTAAAAATATTTTTTAATTCAATAATTCAATTATAAAGCTTATGCGAAAGCTCTGAAGATCTATTAATTTTTGTATATCGTGACAAATAACGGAGATATTTATGAGTTTTGCAGCAATTATCAAATTAATGTTTGAAAAAGAGCTTTAACAGGTTGACTGCCATGAGTACCAAATGTGGTGCACGATTAACTTGCCATTTAGGCTGCAGCTCTTTTTAAGCGTATTGACCCTTGAGGTCACGACGATTTTTATTTATTATTTTAATGTTAGCTCTTATATGAACCTTTTGGGGGTTATTTAATATATTTTTAGGTATTTCACACCATTTTTAACCTGAGTACCTATGTTGGTACTCATGGCCCCACGATAGGAATATTCCTCAGGGGACCATGAGCGCCATCTCTGGTACACTCAATAAAATACTCTAATTCTGGCATTTATCAACCTGCAGATTTTCGTAAACTAAATTTGTGAATTATATATTACTGACGCTAGATGTCTTATTAGTTTTTAATGTGACAGGCGAACATACACCAACCTTTTAGCAGTTCTTTGTTATTGATTGTCTGTACGGACGCGAGTGTAATTGTAATAATGGATCCCAAAGAAGAGAGCAGATTGTTGCATTTGATGGACACTGTAGAAACAGAGAGCGGATCATCGTCTTCGGAGTTTTTTGACAGTGATGCAGACCCAATGTATGAACCAGGCAGTGCAGAGTCGGAGAGGGAGAATGAAATTAGTGAAAATAAAGTTTTGAGCAATGAAGAGTCAGACAATGAGCAGCAACCAGCACCTGTGAATGTTGTCATAACTGACAAGTGGCAAATACCTGATCAGCTAAGGCTTAAAAATATAAATTATAATACGAATTCCTTAGAAGTAGGTATAAACCCCGATCTAATAGAGACAATGCAATTTGCCAGGCCTTTTGATTTCTTTTGTTTATTTTTTGATGATGAAGTGGTAGCCCTGTTGGTAAATCAAACAAACATTTACGCTCAACAGTGTCTTCTAAATCCCAATTTAAAGAGAAGTGCCAGAATTAAACGTTGGGTACCAACAAATCGACAAGAAATGCACACCTTTTTAGGCATACTTATGTGGATGGGTTTGGTAAATATGCCCTCTCTGGCTCATTACTGGAAAAACACACAGTTATATAATAGTAAGCTGACAAACTATATGGCTAGAAACCGATTTGAGTTGCTTTTGAGGTACTTTTATAACATTTTATAATAGGTTTTAATTACTAAAATATATATTCATTTTTAGCATGTTCCATATTTCGGATAATGCAACACGGGTCCCCGGAGATCGGCTTCACAAGGTTCAGCCCCTTATTGACTTGCTAGTGGATAAGTTTAATCACTGTGCAATTCCCGAAATGTCACTGTGCATAGATGAGTCCATGGTACCATTTCAAGGTAGACTATCTTTTAGGCAGTACCTTCAAAATAAAAGGCATCGGTATGGTGTTAAAATTTTTAAGCTGTGCACCGACCATTTTTACACTTTGCAGTATAAAGTTTATGCTGGAAAGGAAGCTCAGCCTGGTACATCTGTATCCAGTAAAGTGGTCATGGAATTAATGGAGCCATATTTAGATTTTGGCAGAACACTGTATGCCGATAACTGGTATAATAGTGTAACTTTGGCAGAACAATTACTGGACAGAGAAACCTTTTTAGTAGGGACACTTCGAGCCAATAGAAAACGCAATCCAACTGATGTAACTAAGAAAAAACTAAGAAAAGGTGATATTGTTGCAAGGCAGAATGATAATGGTGTAATGGTTTTAAAGTGGAAGGACCGGCGAGATGTCCTAGCTATAAGTTCAAAGCATATCTCTTCTATGGTAAGTGTGACACAAAGAGGAGGAGATAAAATTAAACCACAGGTTACAGTAGACTATAATGCAGGAAAATCTTTCATAGATGTGTCTGATCAAATGAATTCTTATAATTCATTTTCAAGGAGGTCCTTGAAATGGTACCGAAAAGTTGCTTTTGACATTTTATTAAATGTTGCAGTTGTAAATGCCTTGTCACTTTATTCCAGAGTTATAAATAGAAACATAAAAATAACAGAATTTAGAGAAGCTATTATAGAAGATATGCTTACTAAACGGGATTGTGTAATGCCTGCTATTGATGTACACAATTTGACAAAATGTCCAAAAAGAAACCGCTGCAATCAATGTTATAAGGATATTGTTACCAGGCATGGAAGAAAAATAGCACAAAAGGAGACTCCTCGTGTGTGGACAAAGTGTTCTGCTTGCGCAAAATATTTTTGTTCCGAGTGCTTTTTTAAGATGCATGCTACCAAATTACAATAATTTTTCTTTATGAGCATTTACGTAAACTTGTCTGTTCTTTTTGTTTTTATTTTTGTACCATTTTTTATCGTTACTCTACTATAAAATAAATGCTTAAGTTAAAAAAAGCGTTTTTATAAAACTTTGATAAACGACCTTCTTATAAAAGCATAATAACATCTAGCCAAGGGCTAAGATCATAGAACGGTTTTCTGAGGCCACAACTTTAATTTCTCCATATAAAATACACAAGCTGAGCGACTGCTAAGGTACACGGCGAGGGGTAAACCGCTGCCGAAAATGGTGTACAAATTCATGAAAATACAAGAAAAAATACCGAAAATAGAACGAAAATACAGAAAATACCAAACATACAAGGAAAATACGAAAAATACAAGCAAAATACCGAAAATACAAGGAAAATACCGAAAATACATGGAAAATACTGGCAATACATGCAGTTTGGCAACAGCGTCCAAACCGTTGCAACTACATGAGGCAACACAGCAACGGCTTTTTTCGGGTTGAATTTGAATTTTAAAGCTTACACAAGGTTATGTTTCTGTCTCGGTCTCAGTTTCCGTGGAGGTCATTTCGAGGTTTCCGTGCTGTTTGTGCAGTTAGCCAGTTAGTATATTGATCTCAGTATTGATCTTGTGTTTTTTGGCGATTTAAAATGTTTATTATTAAAGGTAAGTGTTATTAATATTATTTATTATAATAATAATTAAGGTCAATGATCAATAATAATGTACAAAATAAAATGAAACTAAAAGACCAAGTAAGAACTCAGAGTTAATGCTCGAGATATTGTTTACTGATATGAATCTGAAGACGAATCCGCTGAATTTGAATCATTACATTTAAAAGATTTTTCGACGTCAATTAGTAATATTTCCATTGATTCACCTTATGTAGAAGTTAAAGTAAAAAGTAAAACGGCAATAATTCAAAAATCATCATTGTGTTGGCTTTTAGATGAATCCAATGGCAGGCTCAGTACAGACCGTCTTCAACGGTTCATTACGGGAAAACCCTCCGGTAAAACAAAAGAAAGAGCCCAGAATTCGTGAACCCAAACCAGAATTAAAGCAGTTGAAGAGAGAAACTCTGGACCAGTCATCTGATAAAGATCGCGATTCCGATGATTCGAACGAATGCGATGGAGACCTATAGCAAATGTCCGGTCTCGAGTGCTTTATCAGAAACAGATGTTAATATTGAAACGGAAAAATATTATGCTGTTAGTTACAAGCAACAGTGATATATTGGTCACAGAAAGAGTGGACAGTGAAAAATACAAACAAAGGCTTATATTTTATGGGCCAATTGAACTAATTCGCGCTGGGCCTTTTGAGTTAAAAAGGTGCGATTTTTGCATAGTATCCCTAAAAATATATACTCTCTAAGAAATATTTTGATTAGACACCCGAGTAGCACAAATACATTTATAATGGTCATATAACAATTTGTAATATAACAGTATTATTTTAAAAGTATTTTGTAAACTTTTATAGATAGATAGATAGATGTTTTTTTGCGAAATAATAGTACAATAAAATGTGTAGGACACGTCAAAAAATTACAGAAATAAGTAAGAATTATACAAATAGATGCTGTAACACAATCAAACAAAATATACTAAAAATTAAAAAAATAAAACGCAACAACAATCATAAATGACACTTACAAACACGGAAAAGGCCCCAACTTTATAAAATTATTTCATACGAATATTACTTAAGTTATAATAGCATCGTGGATAATAATAATTATAAAACAGATTTGAGTATTTTCTAAAACTTTTAATATAAGAGTTTTATAAGCTAGGTGATAAATCTACCTATATAATAATTACGTTTAGACTATTTTACAACAGTTTTATAAACATTATTTTAAAGTTTTATTACTGAATTTGAAAACGTTTATTAGATACGCGATTAGATACTAATAAAACCGAGAATAAAACTATTTTATAACAGTCTTATAAATATTTTAGTTACAACCAATGTGTGTCGATTTAAGATATATTTGTTATATGTGTTTATATTCTGGTTTCCTAAGCCTATAATTGTCATAAATCAAATAAAATTTCGTATTTCTATGTCTCGAAGACAAATGACTTTTAATATGATGATCGAAAAATTGCTTTTACTAATGGCGACATTGAAGACTGTATATTAACGAGTTTATTCTCGAAAAAGACATAATTATGCAGAAAATACCTCGGAAAAAAGCATAAAAAAATACAGGAAAATACGAGAAAATACCATTCATTTTCGGAAAATACGAGAAAATGCCATGTATTTTCGGAAAATACGAGACAATACGACGTATTTTCGGACAATACGAGAAAATACAAGAAAATACTATGTATTTTCGGAAAATACCGAAAATACAGTGCAATAATAGCAGTATTGCCAAAAATACGGAAAATGGTGTACAGATTTTTAATCAGCGGTTTACCCCTCGGTACACGGCATGCACTTTTGTAAGTTATACCGAGTACCAGATTTGACCCTCAATATTTGAATTTATCTTTTAGACTGAGTACCATATATGGTACTCAAATGACTCTCTGGTAATGCAGGCAAAGATAGGCTGGCAGTCAACCTGTTAAATAGGATTAACAAAATTTGACTTAATATTTTACGATTATTAGGGAGAATATCTGATTTTTCTTTTACTTATGGTGTGAGAAAAGCAATCTTGTTGATAGCAGAAATGCTAATTTACCCTTAAAATGTGAGGATTCCAACATGTGACTTGATTTTAAATGGAGCAGAAAAACGCTGTCAAGCGTGGCCATGTGCAAAGAATTTATAACACAGCGACCTGATCGCGACGTTCGTGTCGCCGCGACCAAGTCGCAAGCATGGCCGTAGCCTTAGTGTTCATAAACTATCGAATGACAGTATCTTCGAATTTAACCTGTGGATAAAATTAACCGGAACTTTTAAACCTCCGGTTAAATTCAATTACTATCATTCGATAGCTTGTGAAAACCCAAGATAGGAATGTGCAAACCGTTTTCTTTGATCTCGTGTGGTTTAGATTCTAGAACCTGTCAAAGTGTCAACTGTCAATATTTGGTAAACAGCTAAAGATAGGTATAGGATATTATACACAAAACGTGTTTAGATTTTTCTAGAGAGTCCAAAAATGTAGTCATATACAGGGTGTTCGATTTAAAAAAATATCAAAGTGACCCCTAGCACTTTTATTTGATGTTCAAGGAAAATTACGTGTTGCTGCTCTAGGTTTACTTAACAAGATGTCAAAGTTGGACACGGAGCCATACATATTATTTTGGTAAGACATTATCTTGGGTCAAGTAAACAATACAAGTGAAATTCTTCAGAAACTTAGGTTGGGCATACAATACAGCTCCCTCAGCATTGGCGTCACTAACATGCTTCATAAGAAAACGCCGGTATTGGTATAGCTTTGAAGAAGAGTTAGCTGACTGCATAGGATATGAGAATGAAGCACAGCAAAAACGTGCGTTTGTCACTTCTTTATTGTGCCCAAGCATCAGAAGTTACGATAATTTCATCAGAAAAATTTCGAAAATAGCAGGACCGAAATGGGGCCAATGTGGCACTCCTGAGATAACTTATACCTCTTTAAATTCTCTGTTTAAAATTCTAAGAATTTGAGAGCGGCATTGCAGATAGGTGGTGATACAGTAAAACAATGGATCACCAAATACGAAACGTGTGAGTTTTCGTACTAAATACATTGGTCAACCTTATCGAATGCATTTTTGAAATAAAAAAGGACTGCGAGAATTAGTATACAGTATACACTTGAAATTAGGAAAACTCCGGTAATGACGGATAGGCGCAAAATAAACGTGCGGTTGTCACTTCCTAACATTGTCACCAGAAGTTTAGCTAACCCCATCAGAAAAATTTCGAAAATGGCAGGACCGAGATGGGACCAAGATAACATACCCCTTTAAATTCCCTGTTGAAGAATTTAACAATTTGAGTGCGGCGTTGCAAATAGGTGGCGATCCAGTAAAACAATGGATGACCAAATACGTAATGTGTGAGCTTTCGGACTAAATAAAGTCGTCAACCTTATCGAATGCCTTTTTGAAATAAAAAGAAAGTGCGAAAATTAGTATACAGTCGACATTAGGAAGACTACGGTAATGATGGATAGGCGATATTAACTCCCTATCGGGAAAGTGATGAGTAAACATGGAAGCGGCTTGTGTAAGTATAGCCGGCATGAATTTTGACCAAAAAAGAAAAAGTATCTAGCGCTGTGTCGCAACCAAGGGTGGAATAACCTCATGTGAGGCACGGGCCGAAGATGTTCACACAACCGTATTCATGCCAAATCCAAGGGTTAGAAGTCTTCGGGGTGGGGGATTAAAAAGTGCTTAAGGACTGGGCCAGAACCCACTACGAAGTGTAGGTTCCCGGTTCCGTACAGATTAGCAAAAAGCAGACTTTAACTTAAAGTAAACTCGATCATAGTTTCAAGAAATAAATGATTGTAAATATATGTTTGCAAAATATGAAACACTTTATTAATTGTTGCGTTAATAGCGGCAGCTTTTGCAGATGGTCCGGAGTTCCGGAGGTATAGAGAACTGCCTATTTCTAAGTTAAATTTCTTAACAAACGTTGTTTGTTGCCGCTGTTTTATCATCAATAGAAAGTGGACCTTTTACCTTTCGTATCAAGCCGATAAATGAGAAATTTTTTAACCGTTTGAAAAACATTTTTGTTATTATTTGAACGCACAATGAAATCCATATATTTAGGTCTTACGTTATTTTTGTTCATGATGTGTAAATCCTGATATTTTTATACGGTTTGCTTTTTAAATTTCTGCGATATATTTACCCAAGTACTGTCCTTTGGGATTGATCCTCGATTCTGGGAATAATGGCTTATTAATTATTCCTGAAAGCCATCGAACATGTAGTTGTAGACATTGCTTCTAGTAAGCAAATAATTCTAGTAAACAAATAAAATATTTAATTGACATGTCCAGTTTATTGACCAGATGATAGTGAAGCGTTTATATTAAAAATAAACGGTTGTTTTGTTGTGATAGCGTCAATATAATAATCATTATAGTTTCTGATTAAATAATTTGTTTCCTGGCCAGCGAATGAAATATATTTTGAATTTTAGGAAAACTAGGAATTTTTTTTACCTTTTAATTTAGTGCGGATCGGAACTTTCTAAATGGCTTAGAGTTTAAATATCTAAATGTATTATACAGTGAGAGAAAAATTGTCTCTCAATGTCTGAATGGGTGGGAGGAATTTCTTTACCAATATCTTAAGAAAAGGGTTCCGATCCTATACTGTCTATAAACTTTTTGTTGGTTCGTAATCAACTATACGGACTGGAGCAATTAAATAACACAAAACCCAACACAGTATATTGAACGAGCCACGACTTTTTCACTAACCTCGTATGATTTAAAACATTTGATAATGGCTAATTGAATTGGTGAATTGGAATTGAAAGCTAACGGTCGTTCCACTCCCGTATTGAAATTGAGTCAGATTCCAAAAACAATGTAAAAATCGGGCAAGTTTTACTAGAAAATATGGTGTACATTTTAGGAAAAAACGAAAATTAAATGAGGAAAATTTGAACGCCTCCGGGATTGAGGTTTGTGATATAATAACTTATCAAATTATTGAGCGTTTCAAATTCATGAGCCATCTTTCGGGACAAGACTTTTCTTTTTTGATATTTATCCAGAATACCAAAAAAAAAACTTCTAATTAATGACATAGACAAATTTTGTGAAAGTTTTCCGATAAAGAAAAATAAGATTTAAAACCGAATTGGAAATTTTTTATTCAAGGCCCGAAATTTGTCGAAATGAAGAAATTAAAGGTTGTTTAAAGACATTAATCGCTAGATTAAGAGGTGCTTTTCAATTTTGAAGTTGATTAAAACATATTTAAGAAATTCAGTGCGGAATGATAAACTAAATGCTTTAGCCAGGTTAGAATTCCAGATTTTAATGAAAAAGTTATTGAATTGAATTTGAAAAAAAAACAGGCGAATGGAATTTCACTTTAAAAACTAGGAAAAAGCAAGGTCGAGGTGCTAACCACCGACATAAATATGTACAATAAACAATAACCCTTTTTTGTCATCAAACTTTGATATTTTCTTGAACGTTCTCGAATTTCTCAGAAACGTTTTTCTAACTTTATTGATTTGTAGTTAGACTAAACTCTTTTAATGGTTTACTCTTCTGGAATCGGTAAATACCTATTCACTAATTTCTTAAAGTGTACAACAATTGCCATTCAAGAGGGTGCCGAATCCTTGTGTTTATAATGATTTTAAAACGACTTTTGGATAAAAACTGGGCGTGGTATTCTCAGAATTTTCAGCCTTCGGGGGGTTAGCCCCTTCCAGCTCCTGCCGCTAGCTTTTGTGGTACAAATACCTTCTCCCATCTCGATAAGCTACGGCGGCCTTTCGCCCTATCGCTTTATAAACCCATGAGCAGCCACTGCTCCTAAAAAAATGAAACTGTTTCTGCAAAAATACTGATTCTTCTCAAAATTGGTATATCTACTTGATTATCTTGGGCCTGACATGATTCCAAAAGCGGATTGTGCGCAAATGTTAGAAAAAAAGGCGAATTGGAAATTTCGTAATTCCTATCTAATTACATGGTTCCTGTTGCTCTCCCGAATGCCATCTTTACTGATAAGACTTTATTTAGGCATATAAAAATGTTGAAATTTTCAAGAATATTGAAAACATTGAATATATCGAAAAACATTATAAACGTTTTTTTTTGTATTTATTAAAGTTCATTTTCATGAGAAAAAAGATAATTTTTTTTTGAAAATATACAGTTCATAAACTGTTACAAAAATGCAAGGGTTTCATTTGATATCCTGTGCATATTATTTCCAACCCGTATATGCTATGATGCCACTGGAAAACCAAGCAAATGGATATCGAAATCCGCATCTTGGTATCTTGTTCATAATTAAAAAATATCGATCTTTAAATTTTAATTGAATATTTCAGACCAGTATTTTTGCCCGATCACAAAAGCTATTCCCGGAAATCTTTTGTGTCTTGGGTGCTCTAGGTTTAATTAGAGTGGAATTTTTGACATATGTCACTCTATATATGGATTTAATTTTTTTAGTTTTAACGAATTTTAATATATTAAAAAGGAAAATTCTATGCAGCATTTAAACAATAAAAGTCCATGTCGTTTATTTACCATGAGCGCCGGCAGGGCTATAGCCCCTGTAGCGTACCTCATAGATCCCCCTCTGGAGCAAAGTAAAGATAGATTGAAACTTAAATATTTAATTATATATACGGTTTTGGTTTGATATACTTTAACCTAAACTTAACTGTAGCGTAACTTTGATTTAAATTTTGTATTGGAAATATGTCTACCTTAAAAAATATACTATGTATTGTGGATGTACATAACTATATTTTCCTAATCGGAGAAAAGTAATAGCAGATTTCTTCTCTTTTGTCAAAACCGATTTATGGCTTTTTCATAACTCTGTTTTTATTATTATTCACAAATTCTCTGTGAATGTCAAGGATACAGAGATCAGAGAGCAGAGAGCTTTTCCTCAGACATGGTTGATCTCAACCAGGTTTTTACACGTCGCCGTCGGAGGGTACTGAAAGATCCTTTAATTGTTGTTGTGGTATTAGTAAGAAAATAGTCAATATAATTTTCAGATGTTTTTGTTTCACTGAATTTGAAATTTACTTTTATACTAAGCGTTGTTTTAATATTCCAGGGGGTGGGGGATCAATTGCCCCCCTGCCGGCGCCCATGTCATTTACTTAACAATATTATTTCAAATTTCAAAATCTTTTCTACTGAGTGGCGCGCCGTTAGCCGGCTGAGAACGGGAGTGATTTGAGACTCAATGAAACCGATGAAACGGAAACAGCGACACCAATAAAAAGATATTGATCTATAGGATGTAGCGAGAGAATGAGATAGAATATAGTATATACATATTCACGGATCGTAAATGGTATGCAGAAATTTTACTAATAACTATCCGGTCGAGTCCTACCTCCTGACGAGTCCTAGCGATTTGCGTTTGCTTCGCGTCGTTTGCCATTTGCGCGTTTCACAAAAAACTACTAACCCAAACTAACCTCAATGTTAAAAACGTAAATCGTTAAAACGTAAAGCTGTCTAAGTAAAATCGTAATGCGCAAATCGCTAGGACACTTCACGCGGCAGGCGGATGATTAAGAATAAAATTTCTGCATACGCTATAGCAATGGAGTAAAAATGCGGTGCTATCCTTGGTGTTCTGAAGGTCAGGGGATCCGCGCTTTTTCAGTTTTTCCGGTTTGCCAGAAACCTTTACCAAGTGCGGCAGTGACTCGTCCAAGCCCCACTGTAGTAGAGCTGGACGGATGCCGTCAGTACCTGGCGATTTGAAGGGTCATAATTTGTCTTCACTGACTATTTGGTTGGCACCTTGCCAGTCCAAATCAGTAGATTGAAAGTTTGTCTCATCTGGCCAGTTGCTATCGTCTGTTACCGACGAACCAGGCAAATGGGTTTGCATAAGCAGTTCAAGACTCTCTTGTAGGTTAGCGGTCTTAGTGCCGTCCTCCCTTGTTAGTGTCTACAACTAACGCGACATAGGTCTCTATGTCGCGATCTTTGTTTTTTGCGAGGACTTTGTAGAGCCGTGCAGTCTGTGAGTTTTAATCTTTTTGTACCTCCTGGGCTACGGCTCGATCGAAGAAGGGTATTGTCCTTATCCATCCACCCACTTTGGGTAGGTGGCCCTTGCTACAACGGAACCTGGTGTGGTTCGCCAAGAATTTTTATTTTTATAATAAAGATGACTTCAAGGAAAAGAAGGAGAATTTAAAATAATTTGGCCCCTTATGGGCAATATCGGAACCTGGTTTTAAAGAACCAAATAAACGCTATCAAACATTTATTCAAGAAGGCGAACTTTTAAAAGAAGGAGAATTTAAAAATTTGGCCCTTTCAGGGCAAGAATTAGAACTTGGTTCAAAGAACCAATATTAAGTAACTATTAAATTTTAGATTATGTCATTTTCGCTATAACATTTTCAGGCCCTCTCAGGGCACTGGCGAGCCCCTTCTGGACTCGCTGATGGGAGGGTGGTGGGTCCCTTACTCCTCCTCCTTCTTCTTCTTCTTACTAGCTTTTCAAACTCCCGCAGATTGGTGCGGTATTGCTCCCAGTCGGCTTGAGTTCTAGTTCTTTTTGCTCTGTTAAAAGATTTTCTCGCTGTCCTCTTGAGTTCTCCCAGCTCTTTGCTCCGCCATTTTGTGGCTTCCCCCTAAGCCAAACAACTTCTAAAGTAATTAGAAAACAAAGTCGATAATGGCTGACAGTTTAGTATGATATATACCATATTACCTATGATATATATCATTCACTAGTGCCCAGTTAAACGTAAGTTATTTCGTGTGAAAGTTCAAAATGTTATGCTTCGGAGAAGAAAAGGTAGAAAATATAAGAGAAGAACTAGAAAATTCAATTCCAAGTAACACAAAGCGATCCAAGGAAAGCGCGTGGAAACCATTCTGTACAGAAGTTAGATGAAATATTGGAAGTGTTTTTTTTTTATTTTGGTAGTGACACACACCAAAGGGAGATCCTACGGTGGCGATGTGTGTCCGAAGATGTTGATTGACACGGTTCTTGATGTAGATTGCAATTAGAGGGAAGCAGATGTTCTGGGTGTTTCCAGTTGTGCGACGAACTGGTGCGCTCTTGCCGACTGTCGTGACTGTCTAATAGGCGTTGGCAGGGGCGGGATGAGTCGGGCCAAATCCTAGGAACATCTGCCGTGAAAGTATCTGTAAAACAGGGACATCTCGGCCGCATGTCTGCGGTGTTCCAGACTATCCAGACTCCGGGCCAACTCCGGGTCGCCGTCAAGACGCACACCTTTCTTCTGAATGGAATCCAGTAGCTTTAGGGTGTGGTTTGGTGCGGCACCCCATATGTGTGAGCAATATTCTAAGCATGGTCTTATCTGCGCTTTGTAGAGCAAGAGCAACTGCTGCGGTGTATACAGTTTTTTGTTGCGAAATAGCGCACCAAGCTTCTAAGAGGCTGATTTTACGATGTTAGCAAGAACATATTGCTGTTGACCGAGACATCCAGCAGTCCTATTGATGAGGATGAAGGAATGATCGATCCTGCCATAATGATGTCCGGGCCCGCCGCCGCCGTATTGGCCCTCTTGGTAAACGTGGCTGCTTGGGTCTTTGTTGCATTGAACTGGACTCCTGTCTGCGGTGATAAGTCTTAGTCGCTGGTAAAGGTTTTTCGGATCTAAATTGGGAGACAAGGTTAATGTCATCAGCAAAACTGTAAACAGGATTATTCGTTTCGGTCAGCAGGTCATTAATATAGATGAAGAATAGATTTGGTGAAAGTATTGCACCCTGAGGCACGCCCGCGTTAATGGTGAATGTGTCTGACTGTCTGAGATGTATCCATCAACTGCAACGTGCAGAGATTTATTCTGAGGGAAACTGGCAAGCCAGCTGTAGACAGAGGCTGGCAGTCCGAAGGACGGCAGTTTGTTGAGCAGTCCGTCATGCCAAATTCTGTCGAATGTCGAATGCCTTCGAAATATCCAACGTAATCGCTCGAGACTCTCCGTACTTCTCAATTGCCCTACTCCATATATGAGTGACATAGGCCAATATATCCTCTGTCGATCTCTCTTTGCGAAAGCCGTATTGATTATCGCTGATTATTCTATTGTTCTCGAGGTACTTGAGTAGTTGTTGATTGACTACAAGTTCCATGACTTTGGAGATTATTGGAAGCAAGGCAATTGGGCGATAGTTTAAGAAGTGTGTTTCTTGCCTTTTTTGGAACAGGTTGCACTCGAGCGACTTTCCAAGAAGATTGGTAAATCCCTCTTCCGTAAGACAGAGAAAAATGCCTGGAAAAAACGGGTGCTAGTTCGTTGTCGCAGTTCTTTAACACGATGGCAGGTAGTCCGTCCGGTCCTGATACCTTTTGTGTACCTAGTTCTTTACGGATTTTACGAATATCACGCTGATGAAACATGATTTCTGCCATGGTGGTGTTGATGTTCGATATAGTGGGGATAGCCTTGCCTTGGGGGACGTCTAAGGTAGAGTGCGATGAAGACATTTTGGCGAGCATGCTTGCTTTTTCCTTGGCTGTAGTCGCCGCGCCGTGATGTTCGTCTGTCAAAGGTGGGAGAGGCATTTTTGTAAAGTTATTACTTACTGCCTTGATGTACTGCACCAACCGTTATTGCCTCGGCGGGCATATCTCAATCAAAACGGGCATGTCTCTGACAAGGTCGCCATCTCAGATCATCGCTGGTTAACATTTGAGCTTATCTCAATGAAGACTCCCAGGAAGCGTTTTAGGGATCCCCGGATCGGGCTCATTTCCTCGTCCGGCTTTTGGAGAACCTACGGGAAGTTGAGGGGAATACGCCTAAAGACAATGACGGTGGAAAGTCGAATGCTAGGTCTACATACAGACCGTCATAACTAAAGCTTTTGAAAAATCTTGCCCTCTTGAGGCATCACAACAACTGCCAATATTTCGGGTAATGCAAGTACTAGGGAAATTACAAGTGAATATTTCTTGATGTACTATTTGCGTCTAGGAGTTTAGTTTATTAACATAGTAACACAGTTTAGAACACGAGTAGGGAAAAAATATACAGCTTCTATCTAACGCATATTTGTTAAACGGAGAAATTTATTTTTAAAAGTGACACAAAAAGTTATTCTTTTAAAACGTTTGTCAATAAATGTCCACTTTACAACATGAAAAATATATTTTTTAAATATTACCTATATCAGAAACAAAGACAAATTATTAAAAAAGTGTTTTCATATTTGATTTAATTAGTAAAATATTTTTTATATTTTTTGCTATTTGCCTCTTAAAATCCAATTATCTAAAAACTATGCTACATACAATTTAATAAAACATATTTTTTGACATAAAATGGTACCTGTTTATGGATATGAAAATATTAGACTTTGTAATCTCAGATAAGTGCATAAAAAGGTAAGCATAAAAACCGGTCAAAAAGCAAGATATTCAATTCCTTTATTAAGTTAATTCCTTAAGGAACACGTAAAAACAATAGTTTTCAGCTTTTCTTAGATATACCGCTCTTTATTTCCGTTATTTTACAAAATGTACTCAACATAACTTGGCTGTTTTTTTTTTTGAATACCGTCCATGAACAAAATTTATTTTCTCACTGCCGGCCGGCTACATGTTTTTTTGACAAAGTGAAACTTTTTATATAGATTAAGCGAGGAAGTATTTTTTTACGCTGAAATACTCGAATTTCCAATAGTCGAGATATTCGAATTTGACTTCCAATCCTAGTATAGCATATAAAACATTTATATGTTTAGCTTTTTTAGGCAACATAAAATGTGTCCTAATAGGTAGAATTGTTCACATATTACCCGAAAATTATTTACTGTCCAAAAAATATGGTGGGTTGCTTGTTAATGATTGGGGAAAAATATTCAGCGTTTGATTCTTATTGGACCCACCTTGTACAACCAACTATAATAACGCAAATCGGTTGTTTGTTCAGTAGTAAATGAAGAATAAAATTAGATGTTTTATGTGATTTGGTTTTTTATTTCAAGCGCTTAACCCGATTGGTGAATTACTTTACCAAAATTCCTACAGAAAGTGTGTTTTAGAGACAGTCGCCGAGCCGCTTGCATTGTTTGAGACGACTTCCCGAACGCATTAAAGCAAACAATTAGATACATCCAATCGGAATATTTTTATCAAAGGTCATTAATAATGGCCTGTGAGGAGGGTATAAAACATAGTAGACGCGTTAGATTAGGCATACTCCATCGCTTGCTTGAACGGAGCAAAGATGAAGCTGCTTTTCCTTCTTTTGGTTGCCGGCTTTTGTGCTTTCGCTTGGTCCGTCCCTACAGGGGAGGGCACATATCAGACCCAATATAAAGTCGGTAAGTACTTGGATTTAAATTTTTAGTTAAACAGTGCCCGATGTATATATACACCCTTGATTGTTCACCTATTTGTAGGAATTGATAATTTTCTCTCTAATTCTGAGAGATGAGATAGAAAAAGTAACATTAAAAAAAAGTAACTACATTTCATATTTTGATTTTTGAAACTAAATTTCAACTGCACTCAAACAACGTTAATTTTTGTTCAATCTGTTTTTAAAAAAGAATACAGCTCAATAATTTTGTATTAGCAAGTAGGGCGGTCAATCAATACAATTTTGATTTATTGTTTTTTCCAAAAAGGAGGCATCTAAATTAGTTTTTTTCTGTACTTTATTTAATTTCAATTTAATTAAAATTTAAAAAATTTTCGACAAATATTCTGCCTGGTTTCGTATTCATTTGCAAATATTTTATGAGAAACTGAATTTCCCTGCGCTCACATTATCTTTCGCGCATATTATTCGACAGATGATTGACTTCTTCGTATTCGAATTCCACATCTAAGATAATTTTTGATAAAAGGAACTTGAATGCAGTTTATTTTACTTTAATTTTTGGGTGATTTTTGAATCATTTCCATGCCTTTTAAAATTGTATACCTAATTTTTTAACATAAGTTTCTAATTAATGAATATATATAAAAAAAATTTAGTATGCATTGAAATATCGGGGAGGCTCAATTTGTTCTATTGCAAATGTTATCTAAATAAAATTACGGGATATGCTATAACTAAGGAGCCATGAGGAAACGGGGTGTTTTGAGGAGGGGAATTCAATTATTTTCACAGTTTTGCTGTTACATGCGGAAAGCCCCCTCTACAATTGGTGCCACTTAACTGTTTGCACCTTAGCTTATCTTTATTATTATTTTTGAAATATCTGTTACCTAGTATGTTTTAAGCAAAAAGAATATGTTTTGTAAATGTCGTCTGTTTTCAAGATATTTACCATTACAAATTTCCTTGAATAGCAATTTTATGGGTAAAATATTTACTGTAAGATGGACTTTGTGAATTTTATTATACTAAATTATGCTTTGTAAAAAGACGCATTTACTTCTTTATCTACATTCTAGTTTCTAATAACAAATATCTCGAAAATGACTGCACAGTAGATACTTTTTAATAAATGAAGATACATTAAGGTGCAAAAAACTTATTAAACAGTTAAAAAAGTTAAAACAAAAATAAAATTGTAACTTTGACACTCTTACCTTTCAACCTACGATTAAGTGGTTCGTAATCGTAATAGTTATTCATAAAGAATCTGGTGTTTATCTATTGCCCTTTAGTTATCGAACACCCTGTAAAAATGTTGGCAAAGTTAATGCGTTGTGGGGTAGTTATATGCATACTTCTTCCTGGGTCTTCACTGGATTAAAAAAAAAATTAAAAATTATCAATCTCAAACATGAGATTGCTTATATTAAAAATACGATACACTCATTAGCTCGGAAGTCAAAAACATGATAAAATTTTACAAAATAGCAAAATATAAGTAAGTTCAACAAAATTTTCTATATTGATGAATTTAATCTAACCCAAATTAACCTAAACTACTAGAAGTTAAGAAAGTAATGTGTTATCTTATAGGTAGGGCAAAAATTATGAAAATCTACCATCATTTTACCCAAAATAACGAAATAAGCGTTCTGGGAAAACAGAATTTAAGTGTAAGAGCGCTAAAATATGAGCAGAAAAGCATTTTAAAGTTTGTTTTATTGCAGGTTTAGTTTTTGAGAAAGATAGGGCTGACAATGCAACTTTCTCAAAGACCAGACCTTTAGTAAAACATCTGTAGGAAACTTTTCTACTCGCATTATAAAGCTGTTAAAATCTGCTGTCTCAAAAATTTTAATTTCGTTTAACTTTAATATTGTGATGTCATATTTTCATAATTTTTGCGCACTCAATATTTGTCAATAATAAATTTCCTTAGAAGTGGATAATACAAAAGTTTTCCATATGACTCCAACTTTTAGTTATTTTTGCATATTCATTAAACTCATTTAGAAATATAAAATATGGAGGTATATTAAAAGTACGAGATACATTATTACAAAACGCATTGAAATAACAATGCTAAGGTATTATTTACAAAACAGTAAATATTTTTTTCCATTATTTAATCGGAAGATCTCATAAATTATGTTTTTATACTTCAAATTTTTGTCTCCATGCAGGGATATTCAAATTGATTTTGTATATAGGTACAATGGTTTGTATATGTAACTAACAGTAATTTTTTAACATCAAGCGTTAAAAAAAAAAAGAATAACAAATTATATTTTTAAAGGAAAGCTTACTAGCACAAAACAAATTAAAATAACCGAAAACATTGTTAAATTTTAGAAACTCTACAAGCTTCAAAACAAAAAAGTTAAAAATAGGTATAAAAAAAAACAAAGTAAATGTCATTTTACTCCCGACGTAGTGCTACTTACTTTATGTAAAAGTTTATTTTTGTAACCACTAATTCAAGGAATAGGGTTTTCAATTGTTTACATGACAATACTTATGTCTACTCGCTAGATGGCACAATCAAACAAGTAGATATCCATAGTATCCATCCTAATGTGAAAAGAGTATCCGATATTTTTATTTGGTAAACTGTTCGATTTTGTTTATGCGGTAGATACTTTCTGCACACTCTTAACTTTTAACCCAAAACTTTAGTAACTCCACATACCATATTTTACCTATATTACCTTAATTATCACGTGTGATCTGAAAAATGGTCTAAACCAAATTTTACCTGCTCCTAAATCTAAAAAATAAGTTCCTTATTGACTGTCTTCAATACGGTTGTTTTTACTATTTTAAAATTGCAAAGTTTCTTGTTCGTGTCTATTGCCTGCAAAGTATTTAATATTGTTCTCTGGAACATAATCTCAAAAGCAAAAACTTGTCTCATGCCTGTCAAAAAGGCATTTATAATACATTTCTGAATTGCATCTTCTAACCTGATTTTAAGAAAAAAATATTTCCAATATAAGATAGGAATATTCATCAATATTCTTACCTCTGCACAATTTTGTGGCTGGGGGAAGCTCAAACTGTTCTGATGAGAGTGTTGTCTTTTAATAAACGTAAAATTGCATAAGGAATAATCGATTTTTAATTTACGGCAAAATAAACTGCGGGCCATTTGCTTTCGAGCAAGGAAAATTTCGCATATGACTCCGTATTAATTTCCATTATTAAAATGTTTCATACCTCTTAAAATGACATAAGTATTATATTAATTTTTTTCTTGAATAACCTGACCTCTTAAGACAAAAATAACTTTATGCAACATTTTTGATATCTGGTGAATATTGCATTTTCTTATTATATACTTTCGTCGATCGAAATACCGGGGAAGCTCAAATTGTTTTGTTGGAAATGTGCTCCGAGCGCCTTTAAATAAACCTAAAATATACTTTGCAAATACTTAGGTAGTCTTTTTGCGATACCGTAGGCTATCAGGTCCATGTTTATTAGGTTCGAGGATTCCAGCATTATAATTATTAGTTGAAATTATTTTGTATATATTTTGTGGTAGGACGTAAGCTTTTAGGAAAAAATGTCATTTAGACTGTCACTGACACACTTTTTGCAAAATATTGAAAAGCAGTTTATAATTTTAAAAGTTATATGAGATTATAGGACCACTATCAGGACTTATAACAGTCTCATCTTCTAAACCAAACGAAATAAGTTCTCTGCCGTAACAGATATTAGTATAATATAAATAACGAAAATATGAAGAAGTACAATATTATCTAGTTCTAAGTTCGATATGTGTATTTTCCAATTATAACTTTGCTTTCTTTATATTTGTTTGTGTGTCTTGTGACTACTCATCGTCATGCAGAGATCTAATGCTAATGATGCCCGTGAAAACGAGACTTGTCATCCAATTGATAAATTGAATCTGAGTGAGGTCTAGACTTTAAGTGATTTGATGTATTTGGTTTGAGAAGGAGCGCGAGATTAGGAAGTTTTAAATTTAAAGCCAATTATTATATCTAGTACACACACAGACACAATCCAATGTAAAATTGCATTTCCTTTGCAGCTGACAAAGTTTTCTTGGAAAAGGAAAAGAAGATCCTCTCCCTCTTCAAGCATATCAACCAACCCACCTACAATGACGAGCATATAGAAATCTTCAAAACCTATAAATTCGAAGAAAGCAAAGACCATTACACAGTAAGTTTTGACATTTATGTTTAAATATGCAGGTAAAATAATTTAACGAGAATATATATGGAGATATCCGAAAAAATTTGGATTTTTGTTTTTTTTTTTAAACTTTTTTTGAAAAATACTGAAACATAATGTGCACTTTTAATTTTTTACTCGTAGGTTTAAAATCCATTTTTTTAAATACAGGCCTGAAATTTTAATTATATATTTGCACTCAAATTGTCTGACTTAATTCAAACTCTTTATAAGGGATTTTTAACTTTTTGTAGGTACAAACCTGCTAAAAAATTAAGGTAAATTGACTGAACTAAAAAATAGATCACGCCAATAGAAAAATTTAGATAACATATTCTTAATTACATATTAGTGTTAACGTTTTACGGGAATGTGCGGCAACAAGATGTTTGCGGTTTTCATGTTGTGATATAATTTAAATTATCTGAATTCTTTAAATAATGTATTGCAGGGGTTTTCAATGGTTTTTCGATGGTCAACCGTCAACCTTCAATATCTTGACCCGACGGTGGCGGGCGTTGCCCGTTTAGAGTTTATCTATGACGAGCATTAAAAAGCAAAGATGCAATAACTATACAAACAATTTGTCATTAATAAATGCGTTTTAATTTCAAGTGAACCAAAATTAATTGTTTATTATATGCTTGCTTTAGTTATTGGTAGCTTTCAAATGAAGTATTTATCTGAATTGCTTTTAATTCGTTTTCATAAAAAGTAATGGGAGTGGTATGAATGGTTGTATTATTTTAAAAATATTAAGCAGTTCCAAAAACATTTATTTTTGTATACTGGCATAGATTAAGAAGTAATCTGTGACACTGGTTCTTTAACAGCGGCGGATTTAGGGACGCGTGGACCCCAGGGCAAAATTTATTTATGGGCCCCTACCCTTTGTATATTTTAAAACTAAGTTAAGGCATTTCTCATTGGTAATACATGATATACGAGTATCATCTAAAATATATATTTTTATTCAGGATGAAAACTAATAAAGAACTAATATTTTTTCGTATCCCATGAAGAGTAAGAAAATAAAATAAATTTTTATTTAGGATGAATGCTAGTTAATACCAAAAATTGTAGACTGGTATTTTGCGTATCACATAAAAAGTCAGAAAATAAAAACACTTTAAACAAAATATAAAAACTAATAATAAACTAATAAAAAACTGGCATTGGCAAAATTAAAAAGAAGAAGAGAAACTAAGCAAACCACAGTACAAAGACTCTAACCAAAGCAATAGTTCTTGCATATCTTTTTAAAAGTTTATGTAAATACACATGCCGAATTTGACCAATTTTGGATGAGCCAATCTTAGCTGATTTGAATGAAATTGCAGCTACTTTTTCATTTAAATTGAACAAGTAATGCTACAAACACCAGCATAAGTAAATTTGTCAAACTATGATTTACTATTGTTGAACGTAAGTTGGCATTTTGCTGGTGGTGGTGGTATTTGCAGTGTTGCCTGTTCAATTTAAATGAAAAATTAGCTGTAATTTTATTCAA
The DNA here is from genome assembly GCA_016904865.1 of Pissodes strobi. Classification (NCBI taxonomy): domain Eukaryota; kingdom Metazoa; phylum Arthropoda; class Insecta; order Coleoptera; family Curculionidae; genus Pissodes; species Pissodes strobi. Next base: position 37,982 of record MU187980.1, on the reverse strand, counting down.
ATAAATTAAGATTGTTTTGTAAAAAATTGTTTAAATTATATAAAATATAAATATTCTTAACAAGTAGGTACAGGGTGGCCCGTTTAAGAGGGGCCTATACCTTATCTCGAAAAGTACGGGGGTTGGAAAATAAATTTAAATACAAAAGTTGTTCCTAGTAAGATGATCTTTATTTTTTTTTGTATTGTTTTAATCGTCACTTTTTTATATACAGGATGGTCAAAGAAAGTTGCACTTTTTTAAATGAAACACCCTATATTTTGTTACATTTTTAGATTCTACTTAAAATTCTAAGCATATTTGATGTATG
>MU187980.1:0-37272 GCA_016904865.1 Pissodes strobi | reverse complement strand
CATACATCAAATATGCTTAGAATTTTAAGTAGAATCTAAAAATGTAATAAAATATAGGGTGTTTCATTTAAAAAAGTGTAACTTTCTTTGACCATCCTGTATATAAAAAAGTGACGATTAAAACAATATAAAAAAAATAAAGATCATTTTATTTGGAATAACTTTTGTGGTTAAATTTTTTTCCAACCCCCGTAGATTTCGAGATAAGGTATAGGCCCCTCTTAAACGGGCCACCCTGTACTTACTTACGTTACCTTTTTTTATATCTTCTGCCTGAAGCAGCTACAGTATAAGTTTTATAGCACTCCACTTACTAATATTATTTAATCATGCAAACAAACTATTAAGTATCAAGTATTTGATATTTTGCTCTAATCTAAAGTAAATGAAAATGCGGCCTACTGGGAATAGTGGGAATTGGTAATCACAGTAGTTAAAGTTCGGTATCTGGGTCTGGGAGTTGCCAAATTTAACGCTCTCAGGCTCTCAACGAATATGAGGCATGGGCGGTATGGTCGATATGTTTCATTAGTGGATACGTATAGGTAATATAGGTATCTATACTGTGACTTTTTTGAATGTAGCTTAATTGTTATTTCATTATTTTGGGTTTGCATATTTGATGTTTTACCATTTTACTGACTTCGATACAAAAATACTTTATAATCCACGGCATCGTGGGGCCCTTCTGAACCTTGGGCCCCAGGGCGGCGCACCGAACTGCCCGGTGATATGTCCGCCACTGTTCTTTAATCCAGTCAATTTAAATTAATTTCTTAGCTCTTATACTAAAATGAAACGTTCAAAATATTGGAAATTTAGGAACGAAACGTCGTCGTATTTTGGTTTAAACAGTACTTAATATGGTTTTATGAGGGCATTCGCTACCACTAAACATTCATTTAAATTTCAGGTTCGCATTTAAAAATTTGAACTCCTTGACAATATTTTAACGGGGAATTAAAAAATATAATTTTTTTCAACTTCTTCTGTTGTTCGGAAAGAGACTTTTTCAATTTTTAGATTCGTTAAAAAATTAACTAAGATAAAAATATTGTACTTAAGACCACACGACAGAAGAAAAGCGATATTAACAACTAAATATAAAAAAAGTTTCCTGGAGACGCCGGCGCCGGGTATCGATCATTTTAATGCAATATCCTTTATAATATTCAATTTTTAATTCTACGCGCAATTCTTACTTATCCTATGCCTAGTTTCGATTGTTTTTAAAATATTCATATTCCAAAAGTGATCACGAATTTTAGCTGTAGAATAAAATGTACTGAATACTTCGGTAGGCTATTGCTAAGCCACAAAACGGCTTTACTGAATCGTTGACCTACCCTGCGTATTACTTGTGCATCGACCGAATTTTGATATCGATAAATCGATGCAAGCATATTAAATAAGGATATTTATAACTGAACAACTCCATATATCAATGGTCAATTTTAATGCAGCACCATTCATTTATTTCAGAATCCCGAAGTAGTCGACAAAATCGTCGAATACTACACTAATGGATATCAAATTCCAAAAGGGGCAATTTTCTCCGTCTCTTACCCGGATCATCTGGATCAAGCCATTGCCTTGTTTGATCTCTTTTACTATGCCAAGGACTTTGATACTTTCTATAAAACTGCTTGCGTAGCTCGTCACTGGGTTAACGAAGGGCTATTCTTGTATGCCTACTCGGTAGCTATCATCCATAGACCTGACTGCTACGGAATCATTATTCCACCAATCTACGAAATTTATCCGTATTATTTCTTCAATACTGATACTATTCAGGAAGCTTACAGGTATGTGGTGTTTATGTTTATTTGATTTAGTAAATGACTATGACGATCTGCTTAATTCAATAACCATCAATTGATTGTTTGAACAACTACAAAGATATCGCTTTTTGTTGAACATTGCAAACCTTTAATAAGACAGTTTTATTGATGTAGCATTTAATGGGTCTAGCTTGAATATTCAGCTCGTAATTTACAGTGATCCGCAAAGATAATGTCTAAAGTAAGGAATGACATTAATGCTCCTTGTCACACTCATTAGTTTTATGAATGACTCTCCTGTAAATTGTGCACTTAATATTCAAACATTCAAACCCTACTTGATATGATTGAAATAATCTCATACAACTTTGGTTGGGATTGATTTATTTATACATACTGTATAAATAAACGTCAGTCTTAAAAATTAATGATACGCCACTGCATTTTTTCAAATATAATTTTCATAATTTTGCTTTATCTCTTTCAGTTTTCGATTAAATAAAAGAGAGGCATTTATTTGCAAGCCGTTATGCGGCTATGATTGTTATAAAGTAAACGAGTATTTAGAAGGTCAGAAACAGATTTTATTTATTTTATAAACGTAAGCAGTTTTGGAAAAATTAGAAAAATAATATTTAGATAAAAAAGCAGTGGCGTACCATTTTTTCGTTACTAAGGACATGCGACGCTACTGGTAGCGGTAAGAGATTTGTTTCTGGACAGAATGTGTCATGAGGCCTAGCCATTACCTGCTAAACGGATTATTTTAAAAAAATTAAACACTGTCATTACACAACACGATATTGCTATCCATTTAAACCGATCCGATAGAACCGGATTTCAATCAATCCCGTATTTATCCTCTTTTGATCAATTTCGATTCAAGAATCTGGTTCCGATTCAATAAAATAAAACAGAGAAAAAGATCTAAAATAAATGACAGAGCAGCGTAAAAGATGGATAATAATTATTTTCTTTCTTGTGTTGTTTTTGCTTTTATTTCCATTTGAATGTCAAAAATGAAAGAAAAGTGTTATTTCACAATATTTGTCAAACTTTTAAACGACTTAAAAAAAAAGAACATAACCAAAATGTCAAACAAACCAGCAAACAGCTGTTAGAGCTAGATGTCATTTCAATTCCATTTTTAAATCCGTCTTTATTGCTAACTAAGCATCTGAGATAGCATTCAGCTAATTCAATCCTGAAAATTAAGGAACTGACTTGAAATGCCAGATCCGATCAAAATTTTAATTTAGACCGTGTATATCGCGAATTTCAAGTGGATGTAACTACATCCGATCGGTCAGATCGCATAGAGTTTCACGTTGTATACTACTAGTCATTGTCTTAAAAATAAAAAGACTGGAATCGTCCAAAGATTAAGACCCTTTGTATTCAGTTCTAAAACTCCTATATATGAAAAAAGGCTCACTTTTGACAATGAGTAAGCTATATATTTTTTTTAAAGTTAACAACCGTAGCTAATTAATTCGACCCCTTCTCATTTGCAACTCTTAAATAACAATATATTTTCGTCAACTAAGATAAACTAATTTCTTTAATAGAGTTCGCCCAGCCGTTGTTGACCCTCGAAACGCATGCAATTGCATGCGTTTCGAGGGTCAACAACGGCTGGGCGGACTATAATATAGTAGCGATACCTACGGTAATTAGACTTTATTGAGCACAATACAATTTTCTGATTATATTGCCAATACATTTTATTCGAATAATATTTTGTTTCTTTCATATTTTCTAAAATACGAAAGTGTTTGAGATAGGGGATCTAATTTCTTCATTATCAACTCTTTCAAGCTATTCGATTTGTTTACACGGAGTGAGCCAAACCTCTTGACTAATTGAAATAAGTCGCGAAATCTCTGATTAAAGGAATCATTCAGGGAGCACAATTTTCAATGGCGAATATTTTTATTTCCGCAAAGACGAGCAAACTCGCCACATCATTATTAATAAAATGATATTGAATTACAAGCTATTGTTAGGTTCATAAGATATTTAAACTAACCCAGACTTTTGATGCATATTAGCATTATGCCGTTTAAAAAAATTAGTTATCTGTAATATTTTATTAATAATGTTAACTGGCAAAGTTTAAGCAGTTTAGTTTCACATTAATAATTCGCGCAGGACGAAATTGTTTTCGCAATTGTGCAGCTATAAATCAAAACTTTCTTTCAGACACAAACAAACCTGGAACGGCGAAAAAATCCAGAGCACATCCGGCAAATATCCAGGATACACTCTTACCGCCAACTACTCTGGTCATTACTTGAACTTACACCCAGAACAGTCTCTGTCGTACTATCTCGAAGACATTGGCCTTAACTCTTTCTATTATACTTATTACCTCTACTATCCATTCTGGATGGACGGCGAGAAATACGGCCTCAAAAACGACCGCCGTGGAGAGCTTTACTACTTCATCCACCAACAGCTGTTCTCTAGATACTATCTGGAACGTCTATCCAATGAATTTGGCCAGATTTCAACTTTGGACTTTGATGTTCCTGTAGAAACTTCTTATTATCCATCTTTGCAGTACCCCAATGGTTTGCCATTCCCCGAGAGGCCTAGGTTTGCCAAATTGGCGGACTACTTCTATCACTACGGACAACAGGTCAGAAGCCCATTTGCTTATAGTTACACATATTACAAGGATTACTCAAGGAGGATCGCCGATAGTATTGACAGAGGATTTGCTTTCAACGTAAGTAGTTTATATATTATAGAGCCACAATTTTGCTTCAGGTATATTAAAGCTTGCTTTAACCGACTTTCGTAGGTTAGATATATTAATCATTTATCAACTTTCATTTATCTTTCAGCTACAATCACTGCAATATCTCCTTCTGTCTGATCCCACGGCTTGTCAATCCAGTTTATATTAAATTTGTTTCAACATCCAATTCTCGTTCAAAACTCCTCTAATCTCCGAATAAGCGACGTTTAAATTATTAAAGCTTTTAGGCTAGTGTGGATTAACTGCTGATCAAATACATCGAAGCAACGAAAAATGATGCTTCAATTTTAAACCCATATATTTCCGTTAATTGTCGACAAAATTAACCATGGTTTTCCAATTAAGGCTGCAGTTGTTGTCTAGTGATACTTAATCAGCACCTCCAAATAAGCATATTTGTCAATAATACAGAAACTTTTACAGCTAAATCACAAGATCACAAATTTTAAAATTTTCCCAAATTTGCTGCAGTTGTTCATCAACTTGTTTTGTTACTTGAATTTATGGATTCGGAGCTTCTTCGAGATTTTTCAGTTTCCGTTGATATGACGGAAAATACGACAGTTATCCCAAAAGTTTGTTCGGGTCATAGATTTTATTTGTTTTTAGTAAAATCCATTATACTTCTGTAGCCGTATTGCAAGTTTGAGTCGTCTGAAGAGTTTTATTTACATCTCGTTTTAACTCTGTTAAAGGAACCAGTAGCAGTAGTATCGAACAGGGTTTGAATATTGAAGGTTTTTCAAAAAAGTTCATTCATTTTTAATAAAGCTCGGAAACTGAATATCAATTTTAAATTTGTATTACCTTATTTCGCCATTATTTAATATCCGAGCTTTATTAACAAAATAGCGGCACTACTGGTGGTTGCTTTTACCGAGAGTTTAAATTAAACGGAACAAAGTAAACTCACACTTGAAATATTCAGTAAACTTAAAACGTGAAATATGGGAACTTTTCAGAGTGTATAAAAGGTTCTATTAAAAATGAAACAAAATTGTCAAAAAACTCCAGAGAGATACACTCCAAAATCTAAACTGCATGTACCAAATGGAAGTTTAGCCAATATAACATGATTAAGATACCTTTCAGTAAATATCCTAATTACCGATTATTCTCGAGCGATACTTAAAAATACAATATTGGTAGAACATTTGATATTGCTATACGGCTCAGCCCATTACACGTCAAAACCATCGTATTTTCCGTCATTTCAGTGCCAACTGAAATTAAAACACCTAAAGAAAATTGGGACTCTAGCCTTAATAATCTGAAAACCTAATTTGACCTGGTCCACAACTCGTCGAAACCTAAGCACATCTTTTATTCATTCAATTGATCAGCAACCCTATGTTGCACCCTCCCTAAGAGCATGCAATCTAACATTTATAGTTGCATACGAGTTCAATAATTTTTAACTCTATTTCCACGTGGAAAGCAACATTTGGAGGATTCAGCTCCAAACATAATAAATACGTTGGAAGTCCACTTTTCCCTACCTCTCTAGAAGCACGCTACATAACTTTTGTAGTTCCATACGAATACCTTTTCCAACTTATTAAAAGTATGCAAGAAAACTTTTACAGTTGCATACGAAGAGCATTATTATTACCTCTTAAATTTAGCTCTGTTTCCCCGGGGAAATAATTATTTGTAGGATTCATGCAGAACCAAATTAACACATTTTACACCATCTTTTCCTATCTCTCTAAACTACATAACTTTTACAGTTGCATGAAAAATATTTCTCATTACCATTTAACTCATTAAAACCTAGGATAATTCCGGCTTTCTAACCCAGATATGTTACAGTTATATTTGCAAATTTGTTTTTAGGCTTATAATGCTTCTAGCTAATCTAAAAATGTGTTAGTTGATTGAAAATTGCCTTTAAGCAAAATACGTAATTTACTGCAGTATTTGGTTCATGACAGGAAAAGTAATAAGAAGATTTATTAAAAGCAAATTAGATTTTCCATTCAGCAAAAATATCATATTCCGCAGTAATTTCCTATCATAAAATGCTTTTATACGTTATTAAGTATCGATTTTACTTATCGAACCAAATTTCATTCCCTTCTATTATCCAAATTCGTTTCGAATAGCATATCGTGGCAGTCAAATATATTATTAACGATTCAACGGAGGAGATGCCCCGTTTTACGAAAACCCTGTTTTCTTTTCATCCAAATATTTTCTGTGCATTGCAGATATTCCGATTACGAAAAAATACGATTGGGTTTTATGGCTTTTGGGGTGGATTTTCTTATACCTTAAAGTATGAATTTTGAAAGCATAATTATTATTTATTATGCAGGTAGCTGTAATTCCATCACATGACAGCAACCTTTCATTAGGATTGGGAAAGGGGGAAGAAACCACTTTTTTTTTCAACAATTTGTTTGCTGCTCTGGTATTTTCGCAGTTTTCTATATATTTCCAAAGTTTCAAAATTATTTCTGCATGATTCTTAAGTATATTCCACTGTTTTTAATTATTTCCGAGCATTTTCAGGAACTTCTGCTTCTGCTGCTTTATATTCAAGTATTTACCCCTCCATGTAAACTTATTCAAAGTATGTTTGGGTAAAAAGAAAATATTTAATTTTTTTTCAATCTGGTATTATTGCACTTCTTCTCACAACTAGCGAAAGATATGAATGCTGTAATTAATATGTTTATATTTTTGTTTGGAAATAGGAATAGAAATGTATTTCCAAAGTTTCAAATGCTTCATAATTCTAAAGTATATCCATCTATTTTCAATAATTTCCGACAATTTGAAATCATTTCCAGGTACTTCTGTCCCCTCGATGTAAACTGACTCAAAGTATTTTTACGAGAGGTAATATGAAAATATTTTACCTTTTTTAATCTGGTATTTTTGCACTTATTCTCACACCTAGCGAAAGATTTGAATGGTAAAATTAATATGTTTATATATTTGTTCGAAAATAGGAATAGAAATGCATTTCCAGAGTTTCAAATGATTTCTGCATAACTTTAAAGTATAGTCATTTATTTATAATAATTTTCAAACATTTTTTAATAATTTCCAGGCAGTTCTGCTTATATTCAGGTATTTCCAAGAATGATTTTTATCCCGCGATGTAAACTGACTTAAAGTACTATTTTGACGAGGGGTAATAAGAAAATATTTAACTTTTTTCCAATCTGGCGTTTTTACACTTATTCTCACACGAAGCGAAATATTTGAATGCTTGAATTAGTATGTTCATATTTTTGTTTGGAAATATGAATAGAAATGCATTTCCAAAGTGTCAAATGATTTCTGCATTATTCTAAAGTATACTCATCTATTTCCAGGTACTTCTGCTTTTATTAAAGTATTTCCAACGATTATTTTAAATCCCTCGATGTAAACTGACTAAAGTATTTTTATGACGGGTAAAATGAAAATATTTTACTTTTTTCAATAATTGTTTTGCTTAACTGGTATTTTGTGTAAACTGACTCAAAGTATTTTTACGAGGGGTTATATGAAAATATTTTACTTTCTTCAATAATTGTTTTGCTTATCTGGTATTTTCGCAATTATTCCCACATCTAGCGGAAGATTTGAATATCGGAATTAATAGGTTTATATTTATATATTATCTGGAAATAAAAATAAGTATGCATTTCCAAAGTTTCAAAATCATTTCTGCATAGTTCTAAAGTATTTCCAGGTACTTCTGTTTATATTCAAGTATTCTCGACGATGATTTACCAATCGATGTAAATTGACTCAAAGTATTTTTACGAGGAAAAATTTAATATGAACATATTTTACTTTTTTTCAATAATTGTTTTTTCATCTTGTATTTTTGCAGTTAGTCTCACACTTGCGGAATATTTGAATGTTGATATTAATATGTTTATATGCTTGTTTGGAAATAGAAATAGTAATGCATGTTGTTTTCAAGGATGAATTTCCTCTCGTAACTGAAAGTATTTTTAAGACGAGTATCTGGAATCTGGAAATGGTGAGAGGGTGGCCTTGAAAGGCCGCGGCACTTAGGCCCCATTGAACCCCCTGTGCGTCCTCCCTAGGTCAACCAATCCATCTAGGCCATCGTCCAGCCTAGTGTTCTAAAAAAGGCGGTGATGTTGCCCCAGGAAGCTATTCTAAGAAAAGCCATGGGTGGCCATCGTTCTCCCAAAATGGATTCAGTTTGTTCCAAAACAGCGTCGCAATCGCAGAGCAGATGCTCTACTGTTTCATCCTCCTGTTCACAGCTTCTGCAGGTGTCTCGTATAATCTCATTGTGTGGAGATGTTTCCTTTGCTGGCAGTGTAGCTTAAAAGCTCCCTGGCCAGTCGACAGTTAGTTGTTTCGTCCCATCTTGCCCTAAAGTCTTCATGGGTGATCTTTTTTTATTATAAATATATCGTCGTCGCGGCAGGTAGGTTTGAAGGGCCTGCTCCCATAATGTTTGAATCGGCTGCCTTTTGCCAATTGTCCGCTGATTTGTTAATTTTACACTGTACATGTCCTTTAACCCAGCACAGAGAAATTCTGTTTTTGGGGGCGGCATCCTCCAGTTAATTATGGCATTCTAGTACTGACCTGGCTGTAAGACGAGTAATACGAAAATATTTTACATTTTTTCAATAATAATTGCTTTGCTTATCTGGTATTTTCGCAGCTATTCTCACATCTAGCGAAAGATTTGCATGGCCAGGTTAATCTGGAAATAAAAATGCGAGTACATTTGCAAAGTTATTAGTAGGTTATTAAATTATATCTGCATAATTCTACCATTTTTTAAATAATTTCCGAGTATTTCAAATCATTCACAAGTACTTCTGTATATGTTCAAGTATTTCCAAGCATGATTTAAACTGACTACGAGGGGAAGTAAGAAAATATTTTACTTTTTTAAATAATTTTTTACTTATCTTGTGTTTTCATAATGTTATTCTCATACCTAGCGAAATATTTGTACGGTAGTAAGATTAGTTTTTTTTCTTTGGGAACGGTTCAAATTATTTTTGCATAATACTAAAGTATTTACCATTATTTTTAATAATTTCCGATTATTTCTAAACACTTCCATGTACTTCTGTTAATATCCAAGTATGCTATTTCCAAGGAGGATGTAAACCAACTCAAATTCAAAATATTTTTGCAATTTTCTTAGAGAATTATATTTTTAAAATGTGTATCTACAGTCCATTGAAGTATTGTCAAAGTAATATCTGAATTTTAACACTTTTCCGAGTATTACTGAGCTATTTCCAATACTCGAAACATGCCCCCGTGTAAATACGGCGTTGTTATATTCATTTCTAATACGAAATATCCAACATAATCGCAGCATTTATACTATTATCGTCAATAGTACCATTTTTTGGGCCATGGCGAACAGAGTTGCCAGATGCTTGTCTTGAACTTAAAAATAAACCAATGTAGTCACATATGTAATATTATTGCAAATACATCGTGACGTCATTAGAAAAGCGTGATGACGCCATTGTAGTTATTTCTAAAGCAGTAATTAGTATAAACATCAAGTGAAGCATTTAGCACACATTTATTACATATTAGCTTAAAAAAAATACAATTGTCTGAACACGTAAAACAGAAATCTTAATATTTACGTGAAATAACTTGAAAGATAAGTAAAATAAAATGTGATAAGGAAAGGGCAAACACAAACTTACATAAGTGAAAGTAAAATATGCATTAAACTTTAAAATATGAAAAAATATTTAGAAAGTTAAAACACCTGCAAGGAAAAACAAATAGGTATGTCTGATAAAAGCAGCTATGAACTTATATAGGGAATTTATTTTCTAAAAATATTTAAGCTCACGAAGGCTATGTCAGAGTACAAATAATATCGAGTAGATTCACTCAACAAAATCGTTTTGTTTTGATGTTTTCGCATCAACTGCAAAAGCCGCCGCACGCCTGCAGTACCGTATAAATCAGCGATCAGTCTGTCGGGAGAGATTCAAAAAGTATTCACTGATGCAAAATTATTCCCTCGGTTATTATTTCAACGCGACCCGACAGTACACAATCCCAGGGCGTTTGCACACTGACTGTAGACTGTACCTCGTAGCTGAGCCACCGCAGGTCACGAACCAGATTGATCCGGATTCGCTCAGACGCCAAAGACTATCGGCGAAATTGGAAATTTGTCTCCAGTGAATTTACCGTATATTTATGTATACCGTGGCTACGTGTTTAATTCTGAGAGACCTACAGGGCCGGATTAGCAATATCTTTGAGGATTAGTCATCTCGTTGTCGCCGATGTTTAAGGTTAATTTTTAGGACCATTTAGAGCACAATTCTTGAGCTAATTGAAACATTTAGTTTAAAGCTCATCTTATAAATAGCCTAAAGTCTTGATACAATTGCAATATTTGGACACGCTAAAATTAAGATAGAAGCCTGAAACCCTTGAGGGTCAATTAATTATATATAATTATTATTACCTGCTTAAATAATATAATACTCTATTTTAGCAATTATTAGCTTGGAACTTAGACACATGATATATTTTCAGAAACAAGGCGAAAAAGTGGAACTTTACAACAAGAAGTTCGGATTCAACTCTCTTGGAAATCTGCTTCAAAGTAATCCTGATTCACCTGATAATCATTACTACGGGCCTTGGCTAGGTATGAATTAATCTAATATTTTTGAACGAAAAAGGTCTGGAAATATTCGGCTTCAACTATGTCTACTTAATTAAAAGTCAAAAATTGGAAAAATTAGTGATTGACAATTTATAAATGCTCATTTCTGCAACCAGGAAAACAAGATTTATTTCTGACTTATTCTTTAAAAAAGTCCCGGTTTAGTAACATGTATATAACGAATGTATTGTTTCACAGAAGTAGTATAATAAGATATATATTTTTTTTTCACATAGGTCATGGTCGTCAACTTTTGGGTTACTCCTACACTCCTCTCAACAAATACCAAGTTGCTCCAGCTTCCTTGCAACACATGGAAACTACCTTAAGAGATCCCGGTTTCTACCAACTGTACAAACACGTATTGTTATTCTACAGGAGGTAAGCTATTTAATAATAATATACAAGATAACTTAATATAAATGGACCCAGATATCTTTATTTTAAACCAAGTAGAAAAAGAAAGCATTTGCTAAAGTCAATCGCGCACAGATAGTAAAAACGGTTGTACACTATATGGGCATGTTTGACAGGCTATGATTCCCTTATCCAACATATATTTATTTATTTGCAAGATACAGGTTTAGATATCAAGTACTTAAAATTAGCTGCAGTTGGACAAATATGAATAATTTAAAGACAACTTAAAGCATAACGAGAGTCATATACTATAATAATATAGGACAGGTTTTATATCCCGGAAAAAAATCCCTAGAGAAAATATTCCGTTTTTAGGTTGGAAATGGTTAGATTTGCAGAAAAGCGTGATTCCTGTAATGAATTCTTATTATTTGTGTTCTTAATATACGATTTCTTAACACTAGGTACCAAACCCGCCTCGAGCCCTACACGCGACAGCAGTTGATTTTCCCTGGAGTATCCATCGAAAAAGTAGAAATGGATCGTCTCATCACCTATTTCGACGAATTCTACTCTGATATCAGCCAAGCCGTCTACTACTCAGAAGACGAACTGAAAAAACCTGAAAATAACTTCTTCGTTCGCGCTAAGCAATATCGATTGAATCACAAACCATTCACCTACAAGATCCACGTCAAATCTGACAAAGACACTCAGGCTGTGGTGAAGATATTCATTGGACCTAAATATGATGAGTATGGAAGATATATCAACATCAGCGAGAACAGGTGCGTTGACGTTATGCCAAGGTTAAAATATTCGGTTCTAAATTGGGTTATCTCTAGATCTAATGTTATTAAACGATTTTTAATGTTAGATGGAACTTCTTTGAATTGGACAAGTTCGTGCATGACCTGAAAACCGGAGACAACACCATCAAGAGGAGCTCCTACGAAAGCAAATTCTTTGCTCCGGACCGAACAAGCTACTATGACTTGTACAAGCAAGTGTTGGGCGCTTTAGATGGACAAGGCGAATTTACCATTAGCGGAAGAGAAAATTACTTCAATTTCCCACAGAGGTAAATCATAATAGGCGTCTAAAATTTAATTTATGTTTAGTGGCAATTCCTTATTCCAAATCGAAATTAGGCAATCGAGAATAGACAGTTCCAAATTCTGTTGATACGACTTAGGCCAGATTCGAGCTATTAGATTTCTAAAATGTTGCGAACTGAATTAGGGAATTTCGTTACAGTTTTTTTAAGTTTCTGGTGCTCCTATTTACTAATATTTTCTTGCTAACAGTGAAACGTCAAATAAACTAAATAAACAGTTCTAGTAATTGTTTCACATCCATTTCCAAAGAAAGCGTTGGCATATTATTAATATGTTTTGATATTAACAATCCTGCAAGTTAATAGGAACGACTGAATTTTAAAAATAATGATAGTTCAAATAAAAACCAGCGTCTTTAAGTAGTTCTTTATACTTAATGAGTTTGGGAAGTGCATTCAAAGCACCTAAACCATTTATAAATCATTATTGATTTTTTGGATATTTTATGTGAAGAAAACCCAACTCTCAAATATTTTAGTTATGACACTGCACCGAGAGGTAGTTAGCCATTTTTCATTAATTCCCTGATTTATAAATTGGGGTTGTCTTTGAGATTTTGAACTCATTTGGATATATTTCCCTAAATATTAAGTTCATTATGTACACTTATATACAGTTTAGAAACAGTTAAGAGACATATAAGTTTTCCATTATCTTCATATATTTAACGACTGTGTTTTCTCTTTATTCCTCAAAGTCAGCATATTAATTGATGCTTCACAAATTTCATGAGGAATAATATTATTTTTTCTCCCCCAAGCGTTTGGAGATTTTGAAAGTAACACGATAAATAAAACAGGTATTGTCTTGCTAGTTTTTACAGAAAAAATGTTCATTAGCTCACGTCTAGCTACGCAACTTCTGAATGTTTCTAACAAGTTCTTACTTTAAATTACACTTTGAAGATTTCAGCATTACTTAGGACACACCCTGTATACAAATTTTAATTATTTCCAATCTTTACATTGGGCTTGATTATTTAAATGTTTTTTTTCTTAATTTGGAGCGAATGGCGATTATATAATTTAGCAAATTTAATTATTTTCAGATACATGTTACCTATTGGTGACCATGGCGGCTATCCATTCCAATTCTACTTCATCGTATACCCATACAAACCATACTCTGGAAACAAACCACAAGAATGGACCTACTACTATCCCCGTCCAGGAGTTGGTGGACCTTACAGTGATGACTATCCACTTTTCTATCCATTTGATCGCCCCATTAAATATGGAAAGGTCTTCTATCAGGAAATTCCCAATGCATTCTTCTATGAAACGAAGATTTACCACAAGAGAGATGTCAACTCTGTTCTTCCAGAAAATTAGGATTCTGCAAAGTTATAAGACTGTATTTGATAAAACATTGTATTAATTTAGGTTAAGAAAAAAAATGATAAATGTTCTTTAAATGAATAAATGTATGCTCTAAAGAAGTTGTTTTTATTTAACTATTTTGTAAAGTTTTTATGATTTTACAAAGACTCTTACTCTTTTTATTTTTGATTAATATTTATTATACAAGCTAGTATCTTGTAATGTTCAGAATTTATAGATATGGAATTTCTAGATAGGTCCTTCATTGATAGTAGTGGCCCTACATACATTCCATTAAGTAAAAATTGAATTTAATGATTATGTGAATTCTCGTCCATGTTGTAACGGATTGGAAGATCCTGTTTCATCAACTTCGAAAATGAGCATGTTATCATATTATATCAAAACGTCCTATAAACGCTTTCTAGACGAATGGCTAGAAGTTCGGTGTTTATTCAGATCCAATCAATATAGTTGGGACCCAGGGGTGCTGAAATCGACCACCTCTATACAAGTCGCGAACATCCACCTAGAAAATATGAATTCTTATGTAAAATGACCTGCCGGAATCGAATTTCTTGTTCGCCCCTTGATCCGGAATTGCGAAATCAGAGTAATTGACAAATTTTAAAAAATCTTGAAAATTGTTGCAAAATTTAAATTTTTTGCATAAACTTCTCTATCTTCCTTATTTTAACTTGGATCGTCATGAAATTTTAATATGGCATTTGTCAAACATATAATAAAAAATATCCAATTCTATACTCAACGCTCGAATAAACCAATACAATGGATTATACGGAATAGGTTATCCATCTTTATTTAGACTATTCTTACATTTAATAATTGCCATATTTTTATGCGCCTAATAATCTCTTATCAAATATATTATGAGGGTTTTAAATTTCGAACAATAATTGTTATTCTATGATTGTTTCCAAAAACATGCTCGGCAATAATGCCCAAAAGCCACTTCTGACTCATTATTAGCTACCCATAGATCAACATTTTTTCCTGCGGGAATGTAGAATCTCGCGGGAAAGAAGGCCAGTTAATGAGTAATAAGATGATAGATCCGCATACCATCTTTCTTGTTACGATATACCGACGCGCGACGTTCAAGCCCGACAAAATTGATACTCATACACCAGCGATCTTTCCCATGGGAATGTCGATTCTCGCAGGAAAGAACGCCAGTTAATGAGTAATAATTGAGTGGAACAGTGTTCTCCCAGATGATTAATTTGTCCACTATCCAACACTCTTTCCTTTCACAGGCGCTTTGAATAGACATAACTGGAGATTATGTTTTTTACGTTAGTGGCCTCTAAGCGATTATTTTCCCCGCAAAATATGAGACGACTGGACGAGGGGAAAAACTGAAAGGAAAGATTGCACGAAAATCATTTGTGTTAAGGGGCGATCAAAGTTTTATTATTCCTTTAATATTTTGAAAGAAAAGAAGGCTAGAAGAATGAATGCCGGTAATGAACGCTGGTGTATGGCTAGCTATTGTGATCTAAAACGTGTTTATCGCATATGTGTGTTATACATATTGTGGTCCGAAAAATAAGTTGTAAGTGTGTTAATATGTTCTTTTTAACATTAGAAATGTTTTTGTTTTCCTATGGGGTATCAAATCGTAAAAAAGTGCATGCTCCATTTGGCACATCACGTAATATACGTAAGAGATCGTATTAGTCTCTTTCTGAGGACGGAATCGGTTCAAATGACAAAAATAAATTAAAGCTAACTGAAACTAACCGAAAGTTGATTGAACGACTGACCCAAACTAACTAAAAGAAACCAAAAGCACAAAAAGGGTTAAAATGAAACAAATTAAAAAAATAAAAGTAAGATAAAACTAACTCAAAGTAACCGAAATTTGGCGAATAACCAAAACCAACCATAAAATTAAAATTGATTATAACCTATTGGATCCGCTTCAAAGTACTAAAATAAATTGGAACTAACTAAAACTAACCGAAAGGTAATTCAACGACTAACCAAAAGCTCCAAAAAAGGCTAAAACGTATCGGAACAGGTTAAAAACATTGAAATAAGTTAAAAATAACCAAAACGAAACGAATTTTAGGGACTAACTAAAACTACCGAAAAACATTAAATTCGATTATAACGTATCGGCGCCGATTGAAATGACTAAAAATAAAACTAACTGAAATTATCTGAATATTGATTGAACGACTATCTAACCCAACCTAACCCAATCAAACCTAAAGTAACAATAAGCTCCAAATATGGCTAAAACGCATCGAAACAAATTAAAAATATTATAATTAGTTAAAAATTACCCAAATTAACCGAATTTTGGCGACTAACCAAAATTAACCAAAAACATAAAAATTGGATATAACATATCGGAAAGTTTATTGAATGACTAACCAATATTAATCAAAAGTTACCAAAACCTGCTCAAATGTATCGAAATAATTTAGACAAATTAAAGTAAGTAAAAACTAACAAAAACAAAACAAATTTTGGCTAGTAACGAAAACTAACCAGAAACAGTATATTTGACTATAAAGTTGAAGGAGCGACTAACCAAAACTAACCAGATCTATTAAAATTGATTAGAACGTATCGGAACCAGTTCAAATGAATAAATAAGTTGAGACTAAGTGAAACTAACCGAAAGTTTTTTAGACAACCAACCCAAATTAACCAAATTTATTAAACTTGATTATAACGGATCGGAACTGACTTTAATTACTAAGTGAAACTGACCGCAGATCTAGAAAGAGGAAACTAACCGCAAGTTGATTAGACGACTAACCAAAATTAACCAAATCTATTAAAATTGATTATAACGTATCAGAACCAGCTCAAATAAGTGAAATAAGTTGAGACTAAGTGAAACTAACCAAATGCTGATTAGACGACTAAACCAAACTAACCAAATCCATTAAAAATTATTACAACGTATCGAAACCGCCTGAAATTACTAAAATAAATAGAGACTAAGTGAAACTAAACGGAAGTTGATTAGACGACTAACCAAAACTAACCAAATTTATTTAACTTAATTATAACGTGTCGAAACCGATTCAAATAACTAAAATAACTTGAGACTAAGTGAAACAACCTAAAATTGATTAGACGACTAACCAAATCTATTAAAATTGATTATAACGTATTGGAACCGATTCAAATAAGTAAAATAAGTTGAGACTAAGTGAAACTAACCGAAAGTTTATTCGATGATTAACCAAGAATAACCAAATCTATTAAAATTGATTATATTATAACGTATCGTAACCGTGACTAAAATAAGTTGATATCAAGTGAAATTAACTGAAATTTCAATTGACGACTAACCAAAACTAACCCAATACATTAAAATTGTATGTAACGTATCGGAAACGGTTCAAATGACTAAAGTAATTTGAGATTGAATGAAACTAACCAAAGCTTGATTGGACGACGAACCAAAATTAACCAAATCTATTAAAATTAATTATAACGCGTCGGAACTGGTTCAGATGACTAAAATAAGTTGACACTAAACGAAAGGTGATTGGACGACTAACCCAATCAATTGAAATTGGTTACAACATTTCGGAACCCGCGCAAGTAAGTAAAATAACTTGAGACTTAGTGAAACTAACCGGAAGTTGATTAGACGACTAAACAAGACTAACTAAATCAAAAATTGATTATACCGTATCAGAACCAGCTCAAATAAGTGAAATAGATTGATACGATCATACGATCTGGCAAAATTAATCAACAAGCCCTACAGCCCAGTTGCCGATACAGAATAAGCTCAGTCTGTATTACAAACTTGAGGTAGTTGGCAATATAATCCGGATAAATTAACTAAAGATAATTATATTCCTTTAACTCGTCACTTTCCTGCTGTTTTAAGATAACAAGATCCACAAGGCGATCCTATTTCATTAATAGTTTTTTTAAATGGATTCTGGAACATACACATCGCTTCCCAGGACTTCCAATATTTCCCAAAGAATGCCGAAACATCCACATCGCTTGAAAAGGTAAATCTGATTGTTTCCAGCACTTTCTATATTTCCAAAAAAAAGGCTGCAAAACTAAGCCAATCAAAGGATCCAAAAGGTGAATATCTATCGAAAATTTAAGCCCACTTCAAAGATAAAAGTTTTCGCATATAAGCAAGAACGAAAATAACAAAAGTCAGAAATCCTGATGCAGACGCCAAATAGAGAACAGCAAGAAACAGCAGAAATCAGAAAAAGTAATTAAGGTATTAAAGGAGAAGTTAAAAACGACCGGAAAAGGTAAATCCAAACAAAATTACAGATAATTAAAAATAAAAAACGACTAAAAGAGAACTTTTTGAAGAAAGTGAAGCCGAAGAAGAGATTTTTATCAGTGGCCTTCGTGACCACGATGAATTGTATGATATGGCTCCTGCAAGTAGTAGCACAGAAGATATATGGCTGGTCTTTGGTGATTCTAGTAAGAAATATGAGTACAGAAGGCTATGTCTGCGAATTTTGTGACAAGTAGTATTTTGACAGTTCATGTGTTCACTACATTGGTGGTAAAATCATGCGTAAAGACATTTTTTAAATATTTGTGATTTAAACTGGAGAAAACTTGCTATTAATTAGGCTACTAGGCAATACTTAGAGCAGTGTCTGTGACAAATTTTAGATCTACTTTTTTGCGGAATTTACAATGGCACTTTTATTTGTTCACCATTCACTGACTTCCTCTACATATTTATTTTATCCAATCTTGACACATTTTTATTATTATTATTATTATTATTATTATTATTATTATAGTTTATTTAGCACAAGGAGCTAATTATAAATATAGAATAATATACAATCATGAAGCTTAAATTACAGAGCATTTCAAAACTGACATCCTTAAGCCCCAGCAGCTTCTACCTAAAATCAACAAATTAATGCCTCGCTCAATACTAACAAGTTAACAAAAATATATATAAAAAAGAAATAAACACATAAAACTCAAAATACCAGTTTTTTATGAATATGATATATAAAAAAACAATAAAACATACAGATAAACGAAACACTTAATCAGCTAAAGGCAAACCACTGAACACAATATTACCCAACTATAATACCCTTTTCTACTACAAAAAGGTCTAGGGAATATATAAGTTTCAATTTCTCAGACCCATAAAATTGTAAATGGTTTCGCAGTTTTTAACTGAATCAGGCAACTTATTAAAACTATCAAATCCTTAAAAAATATATTTTTCTCCAACTTTCTTGTTTCTAGGTGCAATAAAAAAGTTGTTTTGTTGCCGTGTATTATAAGTATGCAATTCATTATTATGCATTATTTTATTGCAAAGATATGGAGGTGCATGACCAATTTTAATTTTGAAAATAAACGTCAGTGCGTTCAACTTTAGATATTCATATGCTGGCAAAAACTGCAAACATTCTTGCATTAATCTTATAGCTATATACCTTTTGCAAGACAATAGTAGCCTCATTGCTCTATTTTGATGTTTTTGTAATTTGCCCAATTCATTTTGGTTTAATAAATACAGAATGCTTCAACAATAGCTAAAGTAAGGAAGAATGACTGTATTGCAAATTAGGTTAAATTAAATAAATAAGATCCACAGCGCGATAGGTATTTGATATTATAACTAATTTTAGATATAGCAGGGTTAGCAGCTCCTTAAATGTTGTTGTAGTCAATTTTTTACATGTTTTATTGAACAATTATCAATTTTTATTTGAAAATTATGTTCTACGAAATCCTCTTTAACCTTTTCGGTGGTGACAATCAGAATTTCTTGTAATATTAATTTTTAATACATTTTTACAGGTGTATGTGTGTATATTGTCTAAGACACTGTTAATGTTCGCCACAAAGTTCTCGAGATCTCTTGATGATGCATAAACGAGAGTATCATTAACGAGTAAATGAATACTGAGAAGGCAAATAGTGAAATTGAATGGAAAACTTTCAAATGAAGTGGGGAATGAGCATGGTGTACCTCAGGGGAGAGTCCTGGATCCCTTGTAGTTTGTTTTGTATACACAAAACAAACCACAAGGGATCCAGGATACTACCCTGAGGTACACCATGCTCATTTCCCACTTCATTTGAAAGTTTTCCATTCAATTTCACTACTTGCCTTCGGTTTTCAAAATAACTTTCAAACCATTTCAAAACATTATCCCGTATGCTCACCATATACAGTGTAGATAAAACCTTCTTTCTGCAATCGAACTGTAACTGGTGTCGATATTATTTTTCCATTCAGTTTTTCTAACGCAGACAACATGTGAATAGGGCGAATGTTTGATGCCTCCAAAGAATTTGCATTCTATATTTAGGTCATCAGAGCTTTTTTTTCAATTCGTCTCTAGTAATTACGCTGAAATTTGATAAGATATGCTGCGTAGGTATTACTATATTATTTACTTCCGGATTTATATTTGTACTGATTTGGCCAATTATACCATCCATTACTCTCAATATAGTACGTATTTAACCTATCGGCCATTTTTGTCAACTCTATAAATTCAATATCATATTTTATCTTTTTTTTTTTCAAATACGTTTGTTTTTCAATTTTAACAACTTTCGTTGCATTGTTTCTTTTTTGCTTGTATATTTTATGACCTTCATCTGATCTTTATAATTTATATTTTTTGTAATACTCATTACTCATTTGCACTGCATTCTTAATTCTTTCATTCCACCATGGTTGATACTTTCAAAATATTTTTGATTGTTTCTTGTTGCAATTTCATTAAAAGCATTGTAAACATTGTCAAGAAAAAATGTCACATTTTCTATTAATGCCATTTACATTAAATCTCCAATTTATGCCTGAAAGTTTAGTCTTAACTACGCCAAAATCAATATTCTTACCTCGAGTTTCCAAAAGAAATGGCAAAGAATTTTGCAGGTTAAAAATATTAATATCTAATGTGATAGTAAAATGGTCAGTGATTCTAGGCATTTCTTGTACTATAGAATTAACGTTAGTTACTTACATTTGTAAAAACTAGGTCTATTATAGTACCACCTGTATTGAAGACCTTGTTATATCTGTAATCAATTAGTCAGGTCCAGTCTCAATACTAAGAAATTTCAATCTATTTGATTTGAAAACCAATTAAAATTAAAATCTCCCACAATAAAAATATGTGTCCAATCGCCAGAGACAAAATCATTGCATCGAGCTTCAATAATAACAAGAAGATCAAGAACAAGCCTCTCAACTGTCCTAACGAATCAAGATTCTTTTGGTCAGTTGCCAAAGCTGACAATCAGGGTTTCTCAAAGAAGTCAATCTCACCACTGACCAAAGATGATGGCGTTTGAACGAGCTGGCGCTTATGATTCCACCAAGAGTTTTACCACAGAAACACCTGTCAGAGACCAGCTGCTCACGATTCAGTTGCGAACACCTAGGACGTCCCTGTTGCGGGACTGCTTTGTCTGGAGGAGTGCCTCGCTCTGGAATGAACTTCCAAGTAACGTCTTTCCCGAAAACTATAGCCTACAGCGCTTTAACTCCAACGTCCACTGTCTTCTCGCACACCGGTCGTCGAGTGGCATAGGATTTTCCTTTGTGTGTGCCGAACATCAAAAAAAAGTATTACACCACATAGCACTACTCTCACCATACTTATTTAACTTTATACTATACTTTCTAATCTTCGAACTTAACTTATTTGTAATTCTGCAATTTTGACTTGCGCAATTTGATGCTGATCAAAATGCCACCTTACAAGTTTAAAAATTACGAATACTTCCGAAGATTTTTGGAAAAAAACCGAATATTTGCGATTTAATTTTTTTTCTGATGACTATTTGAATAGATATAACAAAATAAATTTCACATTCTCATTATTACTTTTTTTGTTCTACAAGATGGTGTTATCAGATTTTCAAACCGACGTTTCGTCTTTGAGCTGTCATCATCAACTTTGTTTTTTTAAAATATGCCCTGGATTTTCTATTATCTATTATTTTCTCTCTCTCTCCCTCTCTCTCTCTCTCTAACACATGAGTTCTTATGGAAAATGTCACTAATATGAATTTTTCGAATAAGTGCGATAGATTATTAGTTTTGGGACCTTAGAAGCTCTTAAAATCCGTAATAAAAAATCCAGGGCCGTGTTTAAAGAAATAAAGTTGATGATGGTAGCTCAAAGACGAAACGTCGGCTTCAAAATCTGATAACACCATCTTAAAGAACAGAAAAAGTAGCAACGAAAATGTGAAATTTATTTTGTTATATCTATTCAAACAGAGTCATAAAAAATTAAAATGAAATCGGGAATATTCGGTTTTTTCCAAAAATCTTCGGAAGTATTCGGAATTTTTAAACTTGTAAGGTGGCATTTTGATCATCATCAAACTGCCCAACTTTGCCTCTATTTAATCGACCTCGTATCCCTTCTAGTTACCAAGATCCCAATGATGAGGCTCGAATTTGGGACACCCTGGACAATACTTTACTTTAATATTTTTATACTTAAAAAGAAGACCATTATTGTCCGCAAAATATCATTAGTACCGTTCACTATCACAACAACTAAAATTCTTTGTTAAATTAACAGTGTCTTCAATTACATTCATATACAATGCCCCTGGCCTTATGATTATTTGCACATTAAAACATCATCTTAACCACTTACTCATCACATATCCATTTTCATCACACAACAAAAATATCTTTCCGGATCTAACTACGGGCCGCAAATCTTGACCATTTTTCTTCTAGGTCTTCTTGAAGTTTACCCTTTATTAAACTAGATATTCATCTATTTGCATGAGCAAGCCATTTTTGGTTATTTCAGTGTCAATCTGAAGCCTCAAAAGCTCCGACTGACAATAGTATATTATTTTATATGGAGGAAAAGTAACTTTTCCTCCAAATAAAATATGCTGTTTTTTCTTCAAATGTCGACAAATTAATGCAAAAAGACTCTTTTTAATAGTAATAATAATTATTATTAAAGACAAGTGGGTTCACAAGGCGGCTTAGACCGGTGCGGTGTCGGTGAATAGGCTCAGGTTGTTGCTATAGTAATTTAACATAAAGCTGTCAGTGGACACTGTCAACAATAATTATATTTTTAAAATTGCTTCTTCGATTGCGTTTTAATTCCGTATTGATAAGCAGTTATTGAGTAAGTTCGATTAAATAATAACCAATTTGTTCCTAAATTAGTGATTTTTAGAAATACAGTCACACATTGAGTGATAAATACAAATTTTAGTTTAATAACTCTTGAGTTGTTGACGCTTATTTTGATGTTTGTTTGTATTGTATCTATGTTGCTATGATAACACTTTTACCTCCGCCGGCGGAAAAGTGAAAAGTAAAGCTCCGGCGGAGGAAAAATGAAACTTCACTGCCGCCTACACAGTCGAGTAATGACGGATTTACTGACGTTTGAAGAAAAAAGTTTTTCTCAGCTGTAGCCTATCAATTGTACTTTGTCCGAGTTGGTGGCCATGCTTTATGAATACAAACTCACAATGCTGTTGGCATCTGCCAACTTTAAAGTAGCCAATCTCAATTTATTTATTTCTATTCAAATCCGATATTATACCTGGCAAATAAATGTTTTTATGTTAATTTAATAATATACACTTCTCATAATGAATATAAAATTTCAAACTCAGATAAGGCCAATGGTCTAGTGAGAAAAAAATTATATAATTCGTTATATTGCCAATTTAAAGATATTAAAAATATTGACATTGTTGATTTGAGCAAGTGCATATTTTAAATTAAAGGATTTGTTTTATTACTTAAAAAATTGAGGTTTATTTAAATTAGGAAAAATCTTGAAAATGCAATAATCGGTTTTGAATCTAACGTTAAGTATAATAATTGTAGTTTAATACATTCCCACGGAACTCAAATTCAGAATTATCAGAAAGCTCGCTATGGGAGACTAATTTGTCCAACAAGCAATCGGTAAGTGATTCTTTTTTTAGTGAGGAGTCCTCTTCTTTTTCAAAAGAATACAGAGTTAAGTTAAAAAATAAAAATGTGTTCTTCTTACTACTACATAACATTCAGTCAGTCAGAAATAAAATAAACGAATTGTCTATATTTCTTGAAGACCAGAATGGTCCAGAAATCTTACTAATTACTGAGCATTGGTTGAAACCTAGTGAACCATGTTGTGTTCCTCGTTACTTCGCGGTTTCTGTTTTTACGCGTGAAAGTTCAATTATTCACGGCGGTACTGCAATCCTGCTCAAATAAGATATCTCTGATAATTGTATTGTAGGTCCGGTATCGAAATACAATGGTCGAGAAAGAATTTAAGTTCTCCATAGTTTATATAAAAAATTTTAGTATGTATAGACCTCCGGGCTCTGATCCGACCATCTTTTTTCAGAGACTTCACAGTCTCTTGTGCAGTTTTCCGGTATATTCTAGACTGACTTTGGGGGGTGGCCAATATTTAGGTCATATAAGTATGATGTTAAATCGTCTTTACGCACTCAAACATTAGACAATATATTTGAGTCCTTCAATTTACAAATGCATGTAACCAGTCCGACGCGTATTATTCAGTTCGTCAATTTTGGATTATTTATTTTTATCTAGAGAATGTGAGGGATTTGTTAGCAGCGCTATTTGAACATGAGGCTGTTTTAGTGGAGTTCTCGCATTAAAACGTAAAAAGGGTAAACGGTGGATAACATCTGGTATAAGAGTCTCATCTAAAAATTTGCGCTATCTCTACATATTCGTAAACTTAATATTGACAACTTTTTCATATCGTCTTTTAATTTATAGAAACGGATTTACAGGAAAGCCATTAGGAATGCCAAGGATCTATATTATAAACATCGTTTTTAAAAAGCTGGGAACAAGACAAGAGAGAACTGGTCTAGCATAAATGACTTAAGAGGCAGACACGCCTCGTACTTTGGTGCTGTCGACGTGAGGCCAAATGGTCTGAATGCTTTTTATCGTTCTGTGGCGGAAAGATCGACTTTTAATATGGAGACTGGTGGAGACCCTTTGAATTATTTTAGCGAAGTGAACGTTCCTGCAGTTTTTACTTTTGCCCCGTGCGTCGATGTGACTGAATTGAGGGATGTGTTTTCGCAGATTAAGAATATGAATTCTTCTGGGTACGATGGAATGCCCATTGGGGTGTTTCAGAATTTTTCAGAATCAACTTTGCTTTCACTCGCAAGTGCGATTAACGTTTCTTTTCAGACCGGCGAATTTCCTTCTTGCTTGAAAGATCCAGAACTTGGAAGCAGAATACAATACATTGAACAGTTATGGGGGGAAACATTTGAAGTGATGAAAAAGACAGTGGAAGGTATTCGGAAGAAGTAAGAGAATGAGGACAAAAAAAGAAACAGAAGAAGTAAGAGAAAGAGGACAAAAAAACATGGTATGACGAGGAATGCCGACAGCAACTAGAAAAAAGACATTCGGCGAGAAATAGATGGATCCAAGTACAAACGAATGAGAGTAGAAGAGAATATAAAGAGTGTCGAAAAGAAACAGGAAGATTAATACGAACGAAGAAAAGAATGTACGAGCAGGAAAAATATGAAGCTGTAGAAAGAGATCGACCTAAGCCAGGATCAAGGGAGTTTTACAAAGCCATCTCCTCGGAGAAAAAAGGGTATAGGGCCAAATCCACACAAATACTAAGAAATAACCAGGACCAGTTGATAGTCGGCGACGAGGAACTGATCGAAGAGTGGAGAAACTATTTTAAGGAGCTTCTAAATATAACTCATGAAGATACACACAAGGAAGAAACATATATGACAGCAGATATTCCGGTCGACGAACGATGAAACTCAAAAAGCTGAATAATCATAAAGCAGCAGGGACGAATGAAATACCAGCGGAATTCATAAAATATGGGAGAGAGACTCTGCAATGCCAGCTGCACAAATTAATAACGCGTATATGGCGAAATGAGAAGATACCAGCAAGATGGAAGGAAAATACCATTGTGCTTATTCATAAGAAAGGGGATAAAATGAAATCCTTCAATTATAGAGGAATCTCCATAACAAACACCGCATACATAATCTTGTCCAACATACTGCTTAGCAGACTAACCCCCTATGTTGAAAACGTCCTAGGAGAATATCAAGCCGGAGTTAGAATACACAGTTCTACGATAGACCAGCTATTCACACTCAGACAGCTCCTGGAGAAAGGATGAGAATATAACAGACCCATACACAACCTTTTCATATATTGCCAACACGCTTATGACAGCATATAAAGGAACCAATGACCAAGATGTGCTTGGAGGACGGAGCCTCAAAATTACGTGTCACCAACAAACTCTCTGGCAGTTTTCAAATAAAAAACAGAGTAAAAACAGAGTTACTTGCCGCACAATGACCTAGATTGCTGCTGGTATACGCAGACGATATTGACGTGGTAGGAAGATCCACAATCTCCGTAAAAGAAACGTTCAACAAAGTTGAAAGGGCCTCGAATAGGGTAGGGTTAAAAGTGGACGAAGGAAAAACGAAATACATGTAAACCGAACACAAAGGCGAAATAGATTAGGCCAAAATATCACATTCGGCATACTCAATTTCGAAAGAGTGGAACGCTTCAAGTATCTGGGAGCAATAATCACGGCAGATAACGACATCACGGAACAAATAAAGAGCAGGATACAATCGACAAGCCGATATATGTTCCCACTGGATAATCTGATGAAATCTAAAAGTCTTATAAGAACATCAAAAGTGGAAATATACAGAATCATTCACCGACCCATAGTAACGCATGGGTCTGAGACGTGGACCATGATAAAAGAGAACGAAGAAAAACTCAGGCGATTTGAGCGTAAGATTTTGAGACAAATTTTCGGACCATACCACGACACTACCCAAATGAATATAGAATGAGAAGAAATGCCGAAATTAGGAGATTCTATAAGGATGGGGATATGGTACAAGAAATCAAGGGCCAGAGACTGAGATGGGCAGGTCATGTGCATAGACTGCAGGGTGAGAGACTAGTGAAGTTGCAATGCCCCAGTGGTTCCAGCAATTTCTGGTCGGTAGCAAAGGCAGTAAGTAACAACTTTACAAAAACGTCTCTCCCACCTTTGACGGACGTACGTGGCATCACGTCGACTACAGCCAGGGAAAAAGCAAACATGCTCGCCAAAATCTTCTCTCTCCACTATACCGAACATCAACACTACCATGGCAGGAGTCAAGTTTTCTCACCATGATATTCGCAAAATCCTTAAAGAACTAGATACGCAAAAGGCATCAGAACCGGACGGAATACCTGCCATCGTGCTAAAGAACTGCGCCAACGAACTAACACCTGTTTTCTCCAGGCTTTTTTCTCTTTCTTACAGAAAACGGATTTACCCATCCTCTTGGAAAGTCGCTCGAGTGCAACCTGTTCCAAAAAAAGGCAAGAAAACCACGCCCTCAAACTATCGCCCAATTGCCTTGCTTCCAATAATCTCCAAAGTCATGGAACGTGTAGTCAACCAGCAACTACTCAAGTACCTCGAGAGCAACAGAATAATCAGCGATAATCAATACGGCTTTCGCAAAGAGAGATCGACAGGAGATATATTGGCCTATGTCATCATATATGGAGTAGGGCAATTGAAAACTACGGAGAGTCTCGAGCGATTGCGTTGGATATTTCAAAGGCATTTGACAGAGTTTGGCATGACGGACTGCTCACAAACTGCCGTCCTTGGGACTGCCCGCCTCTCTCTGCAGCTGGCTGACTAGTTTCCTTAAGAACCGATCCCTACACGTTGCAGTCGATGGACACATCTCGGACACATTCACCATAAACGCGGGCGTGCCTCAAGGCGCAATACTTTCACCAACTCTGTTCCTCATCTATATTAATGACCTGCTGATCGAAACGAATAATCCTGTTTACAGTTTTGCAGATGACAGTACCCTTCTCTCCCACTTTAGATCAGAAAAACCCCTACCAGCGACTGAGACTCATCACCGCAGACAGGAGCAGATTACAGCAATTAATCAAGACCTGGAGAAAGTTCAAATTTGGGGCGACCGAAATTTGGTTCAGTTCAATGCAGCAAAGACCCAAGCAGCAACGTTTACTAAGAGGGTCAATACAGCGGGCCCTGACATCATTATGTCAGGATCGACCATTCCTTCATCCTCGTCAATCGGGCTGCTGGGTGTCTCGGTCAACAGCAATATGTCATGGCATGACCATGCTGCTAACATCGCAAAATCAGCCTCCCACAAGCTTGGTGCGCTATTTCGCAACAAAAAACTCTATACCCCCCAGAAGTTGCTCTTGCTGTACAAAGCGCAAATAAGACCGTGCTTAGAATATTGCTCACATATTTGGGGTGCCGCACCAAAGCATACCCTAAAGCTGCTGGATTCCATTCAATTCGTCTCGTTGGCGATCCGGAGTTGACCCGGAATCTGGATAGTCTGGAACATCGCAGACATGTGGCCGAGATGTCTCTGTTTTACAGATACTTTCACGGCAGATGTTCTCAGGATTTGGCCCGCATAATCCCGCCCCTGGCAACTCCTGTCAGACAGTCCCGACAGACGGCAGGAGCGCACCAGTTCGTCGTACAACTAGAAACACCTAGAACATTCCTTTGTCTGGCGCACTGCATCACTGTGGAACTCACTTCCAGGACATCTGATTCCCACTAATTACAACCTAAAAATATTCAAGAACCGTGTCAATCAACATCTTCGCACACACACCGCTCGTCGAGCGCCATAAGATCTCCCTTTAGCGTGTGTGCCTCTGCCATAAAAAAAGGAGGTTCCTACGGGAAGCGTATCTTTCGGGGAGAGTTCAGGTGGTGAAGTTGAGGCTGCGCCTCTGGTGTGTCGCAGGGATCCGTACTGGGACCTGCTCTTTTTTTGGTATATATAAATGATCCTGCGATGGTGAGTATTCGGGAGAAGACAAATGTCTTCATGCAAGAATGAACTTTTTACACAGATTTTACCATTTAAAATTATTAAAACTTA
This sequence comes from Pissodes strobi, assembly GCA_016904865.1. NCBI lineage: Eukaryota > Metazoa > Arthropoda > Insecta > Coleoptera > Curculionidae > Pissodes > Pissodes strobi. The sequence goes on along the minus strand of MU187980.1, from coordinate 8,287 downwards.
ATCACAGCGATTTTGCGACGTCTACTCTTGACGAAGATCATACTACTTTCTCCTGGCATAAAATGCCATCAATACATGGTACAATAAAACCTTTAGCTGAGTAAATGCGACTATAATAAGACATGAACGATCATACAAACTATAGCAAATTATAACTGATAAGAATAGAAAATAATAGAAGTGTTGTGATAGAAATGAATCAATCCACATTATTCTGAAGTATTTTTATGCAAGTCCAATAAAACATAATCCCGAAAACTGGACTAAAATATATCATGTTCATAGCCTAAGTTCTCGAGTAATTAAACAATTAAATAAATTAAATGTTTCAACAATCGCACATATAAAAAATAAATCTTGACTCATTTCTAGACATTAACAAGAACCAAGCAAAGATATGTGAGAAATACGGGGTTTGATTCAGCGGTTCTCAAACTTTTTTGATGACGGAACCCTTTTAAAAAACTAATAACGGAACCTAAAACCCTAAACTAAAAGCACTACCAGTTGTACGTGTATTGTTTATTAATAATCATACAAAAAAGGTAGATACAGTAAGTAGTAAGTTAGTAAGCAAATGATAAAACTAAGTTCATTTAATGGAAAGCATGAAATTGTTTTTATTCCTCATCAACCGAGTTAATAGCTTTGATAGAAGAAAGTTGAATTCTCATGTCTAGTTCGGCATCCAGTCTATTGCGGTACTTTGTTTTTGTAGCTGCATATGCTGAAAATCCCGTTTCACACAAGTATGCTAGGAACGGCAGAAGAACATTCAAAGCCTTTGTGGCAAGTTGTGGATATTCATCATGAACCCTTTATCAAAAATCATTCAGTGAAATTGCTTTGAACAATGCATGTGTCCGATGCCATTTCTAAAAATGGTTTATAGATCTGATTTGACACATTTTCAGCCTTCCGCAATTTAGATGAAAAAGGGCTTTGGATCCATGAGTTTATTTTCAATTTCGTATTCTGCTCTTTAGGAAAGTAAGATTTAAAAGTCGCTCGCAGATCATTGTGATATTGCACGAATTCATCAAATGTTTCATTTTGAAATATCACTGACTAAGGTGGCTAAGGAACTCACTTAGCAATGAAAAGCTTTCTATTTCTCTCTTACCAAAACAAGTAATCCAAAAATCTAATTTTCTTTAAAGGCGGCTATCTTGTTGTTAGCATTGAAAACTGTTGTAAGTTTTCCTTGTAGTGACAGGTTTAATTCGTTAAGTTTTCCAAACATGTCTGCTAAAAATGCTAGTCTAAATAACTAGCTTTTATCGGACAAACGGTCCCTTAATTTAAAAAGAATATCTGCAAGAAAAGCTTCTAATTCTGTTCTTAGTTCAAAAAGCCTTGCCAGAATTTTATCCCGAGACAACTATCTCACGTGGACTTTCGTGGACTTGGCATTTATTGGCGACCGTGACAGGACAGAAGCAATTAGTCATTACCTGTGAATTGATGAAGTTGGAACTGTCGTTAAAAATTGTGTTTGAAAAGACAGGGTGAGCTTTTACCGCCTTCCGCGTCTGGATATTTATTTCGGAACGTTTGAGTGGTTTCGAACCGAGTTCACTATGGAAAACATGCTCGAAAGTAAGAAGAAAAGTGGAAAAGTATTGAGGGGCTCCTTTACAAAAGCGGCAAAAGAGCTTGACGAGCTGGTGGCAGTTTCCACCAGTTCGGTTGACGGGGTTCAAGCTGCATTAGAGCTATTGACTGCGAAGTATGATAACTTACGCACGTTGGACAGTGAAATTTATGAACTTTTATTGCCAAACGCAACCGAACCTGAACTTGAAAGTGAAATGGATACTTGTGACACATATGTTAAAAGATTTACCTTGTTGAGGATTACTGCTAATAAGAGTCGGACAGCAGAGGATGTAAGCAGCGTACGTAGCAATTCAAGTACTCAGATATTAGAAAATCTAGGAAGCGCAGGTATGCGAAAATTTAAATTACCACGAATAGAGCTTAAACATTACGATGGAAGTGTGAAAGGCTGGCTAGTCTTCTAGGCACAGTTTTAAAAGGTACACGAAGATGATTCTATTGATGATAATGATAAAATAGAGTATCTTAGGCAAGCAACTGTAACGGGCAGTCGCGCAAGACAGCTGGTAGAAAGTTATCCAGCCATGAGCCAAATTATCCCAAAATAATTGAAAGCATGCAAAGTAGATTTGGTAGGGAGGATTTGCAGATTGAGGTGTACGTTAGGGGCTTGCTAAAACTTATTTTAGTCAACGCAAATTCTCCAAATAGGGACATTGCATTGTTGCATGATTGTCTGGAAACTCAGCTACGAGCATTGGAAACATTGGGTATAACTTCGGACAAATATGCTGCGATGTTGTTTCCCATGATCGAGTCCTGTTTGCCTGATGGATTATTAAGAGTCTGGCAGCGTTTCTCACAATTCAGCAACCCGGAAAATGAGGCAGGTGAAGACGTTGCTACTATATCACCACTAGAAATTAGGCTCAGGAAATTAATGTTATTTTTTAAACAGGAGGTGGAAAACGAACATATCGCTTTGGCAGCAGAGGGATTTGGTTTAAATACAAACCCGTCTTCCTTGAAACCAGGTCCTGGTAAAGTTCTTCAAGAAATAAGCCATTTTGCAGAGAGTCATCCACGGCATTTCCGACTGCTGCAGGGCTGATGGTCGCTGAGGCTTCAAAATGTGTGTTCTGTGAAGGAACTCATGGGAGTGAGTCGTGTTTCAAAGCACAGAAAATGAGCTTTATCCAGAAAAAAAGACGCACTATCCAGAAAAAGGGCGTGATTTCGTTGTCTTAATAGGGGTCATTCGGCAAAAAGTTGTAGGGGACGCTTGAGGTGTATTATATGTGGACGGTCTCACGCAGCCTTAATGTGTCCCGATCTACCTGGTAATAAAGGTGATAAAACGCCACAACACGATCAAAGGGAGATTCCTGAGGATCCGCTCCGGAATCAAGCGTTGACCAATCAATCCAACACTCATGTTTTCTTACAAACTTTGCGAGTTATCTTAAAAGGTCCGTCGTGTTCAAATTCAGTTAGAGCTTTAATTGACACCGGGTCACAACGATCGTACGTTGTGAAAGACACTGCAGAGAAACATGGATTTAGGCCGAAACGTTATGAGCAAATTGTCCACTGCCTGTTCGGTGGGGGTGATATGCTGAACCGCCACCGCTGTTATGACGTCACGATTTGCGCTGACAATTTCTCATTTATATTTGAAGCATTGGATCAGTCAAAAATATGTGGTGACGCACCTCCTGTATTTCAAGGTGTTTGGATAGATGAAGCGCGAGTCTTGGGTATTGAACTATCTGACAATCGACAAGTAGGTCCCATCGAGTTGTTGCTGGGAGCAGATGTTATAGGCAGACTGTATACAGGAGAACGCCGAGAATTACCATGCGGCCTGTTTGCAATGAGAACTCTTGCCGGTTGGACTCTTATGGGGAAAATGCTGAAAACAGGTCCTCGCTCTGATGTAGTTACAACAGCTTTGACCCTTTTAGTAAATAATGCGTCAATTGGTCAGTTATGGGAATTGGAAGCACTAGGCATAAAAGAACCATTGGCTAGGAAAACAAAGGAGGATATGGAACTGGCAGCTGAGGAGTTTTTTCTGCAAACCGTCACAGTTGATTCAGATGGAGGCTATAAAGTGGTTGGAAGGCCACGCTCCCCTTCCTACCAATTACAAGCTAGCTCAGAGTAGACTGCAAGCTACCCGTAGGAAATTGGAAAATTATCATCTATTACTCCAATATCAGCATATTTTCGAAGAGTGGGAATCAGAGGGCATTATTGAAAAAAATTGTGATGATACACCAGAAGGTCATTACCTGCCTCACAGACCGGTTATTAAGGATGAAAGTGTTACCACAAAAATCCGGCCAATGTTCGACGCTTCTGCACATGAAAAGGGCAAACCATCGCTTAATAATTGCTTGGAAAAGGGGCCCAACCTCATTGTTATCCCACCAATGCTGCTGAGATTCAGAGAAAACAAAATCGGCGTTATCTCCGATATTCGTAAGGCATTTTTGCAGATCGGCCTCAACGAACAAGATCGCAATTTTGTCATATTTCTGTGGATTGATTCTGAAGGCCAGGAGATTTCTTTCCCGCTTAGAAGGGTTGTTTTAAGCAGTAGCCCTTTTTTGTTAGCGGCCACTATGAAATATCATTTGAACCAGCGTATAGAGAAATATGTCGCTAATGAGACCGTTTATTCTAAAGAGACTTTAGAGAAATTGAGACAAAGTTTTTATGTAGATAATTGTGTGACTAGCCTACCAACTGATGACCTTGCACTCGTTTATACGCGAAGCAAGGGTAGTGATGGCCGAAGGACAATTCGAGCTCAGAGGGTGGGAGCGTACGAAAACCTTTCAGGCAATGTCAAGGGATGACGCGTGCCCTGTTTTAGGTTTGCACTGGTTCCCAGGTAAAGACGTGCTGAACCTAAATGAGAAATTCCTAGGAACCTTTAAGGACTGGGATGTCCTGATAATTACAAAAATATTGATTCTGTCCCTTACACAGAAGGTGTTTGATCCGATTGGGTACTTATGCCCTGCAACATTACTTCCCAAATTGATAATACAATCCTTGTGGATGCAGAACCTCACTTGGGACCAACCCGTGGATGAGACCAATGCAACGTTATTTAAAAAATGGATAGAAGAATTGCCGCATCATTCACAGGTGGCAATGCCGCGGTGGATTGGAGTAGGTGACATAGCATCCCAAGACGTGAGTGTGCATACATTTTGTGATGCCAGTCAACGCACTTACGCCTGTGCAGTATTTTTGAGAGTTGTCTTGAATGGAAAGGTAGCTTCTCAGGAGCAGATTACCCCAGGATACGCGGACTAAGCCCATTTTGGGACAAAAAAGCTCTGATTCGGCTAAAGTCACGAGTTGCAAATAGACCAGACACCGAAAATTATCGATTTCCTATCGTTTTATTTCCTAAGCACCCCTTGGTGGGTCGATTGATAATGGACATTCACCTTAAATCTTGTCACGTTGGCACGCAGGGACTTCTTGCTCTACTTAGGGAAATATTTTGGATTCTGGGTGGCCGGAGAGTTATCCGATCAGTGATATCTAAATGCGCCATGTGTAAAAGACACACCGTAAAACCTGTCACTTCCACTTCTCTGCCTCTGCCACTGGAAGCAGTCTGTTTGACGTCTGGTGACGGGCGTGGATATAGCCGGTCCGTTGTACTTGCAAGATGGGGCTAAAATGTGGATATGTCTTTTCACATGCGCGGTCTACCGTGCAGTCCATCTCGAGTTAGTGACTTCTTTATCGACGTCTTGTTTTCTACAGGCTTCACGTTGGTTCGTGTCCCGACGCGGAAGGCCTAGAACTATATACAGTGACAATGGTACGAACTTTACTGGCACCGAAAATGCTTTATCTGTTTTGGATTGGAACATTATTTCTAGAGAAACTTCCATTCAGCGCATCCCATGGAAGTTCAACCCCCCTACCGCCGCATGGTGGGGATGTTTTTGGGAGCGGTTAATCGGAATATTGAAGGGCTTACTTCGAAGGAGCCTTGGCAAAGCAACATTGACATATGAAGAATTGTCCACTCTTCTGTGTGAATGTGAGGCGGTAGTTAATGCGAGGCCTCTAACTTACTTGTCGGAAGACCCAGATGATTTAGTAGCTCTGACTCCAGCAATGTTTTTGCGTGAATAGAAACAATACCCGATTGCGATGCCATTGATCGTTCATCTTTGTGTCGAAAGGTGCGAAAAATTCAGCAAATTCGGGAATCCCTTCGTAGTCGATTCCGCGCTGAGTATCTGGGACAATTAAAACTTTTATGTGAAAGCCAAGGTGGCCATAAATTTACCGTCGGTGATCTTGTGCTTGTCGAAAACGATGCTACCAAGCGGATACAGTGGCCCATGGCGCGAGTTGTAGAACTTTTACCCGGGAGAGATGGCCAAGTGCGTTTAGTTCGGGTCATGACGAGTAAAGGACAAATGTTGAGGCCCGTGCAAAGACTCTACCCGATGGAGTGCTGCAGTGTTCCAGAACTGAGACCGGATGGAGATGCTACCCAGACCACGAAAGATACCAACAAGTAGGAACTGTGCGACGCCCGACCATTTCCATCAGAGACAGAATCCAGGTGTGAGGGACTCAGTGATGAAACGGTGGCGAGTGCGCGAATGATCGACAAAGAAAAGACGACGCGATCTGGTCGTATCTCCAAATTCCCTAAACGGTTTAGAGAATAATTCTGTGGTTTGTGTGTTAGCTTGTAAGATGACGGACAAGTTAGAAGGATTGTAAATAGTTAGCGATATTTTCCTGTTCGATAGGTTATATTATTTTGACTTGTGAGAAAATTATTTTAGGAAAATGTTTCTCAGGTGGGAGAATGTTGAAGACACCATGTAGAATGCCGAGTTAATTGTTGTGTTGATGTTTTGATAACCTGTATTTAGATAATAAGTCAGTTTGACGTTTTTTTTTAAGTATCGGTGACAACTCGGCCGATTTGTATAATATTAGGATTCGTCGTTCACTGGTGTAATTTGATTGCATAGAAAATAGATTTCTGAAAGGAAGATAGCAGTTTTCTCTTTGAATCTTCGAGAAAGCTTAAAGCGGGTAGCTTTTAACCGCTTTTCGTGAACTCGACAGTTTATATGGATATCGCAAAATTACTAGCAAGATGGCTAGTCCAGCAACATCAGTCGACTCATGTATTTGCAAGACGTATTTGTTCCTTTGAAGCCGTGCAACCAGTTCTTGTTTTATGTATGCTGCGAGATCCTCAATTCGGCGCGAAACTGTATCGCTCGAAAGCGGCACTGTAGAAAGATGCTTTGCAGATTTTTCGTCGCGTATATATTGTGTTATGTCTACCACAGATGGTTTTATTAACTACTCAGCGATAGTGTGCGCTTCTCCTGCTTGGGCAATGCGGTAAGTAACCAAATACGACGCCTCCGTGGCCTTTTGATTCACAGTCTGAGTCGCATACGTCATAGTTTTTTGACTTATTAATAATTGAAATAGGGATGCACAGTTTCTAAATGTCGGCACATCTTAGCAGGTACCATCAAACTATTAGGAAGGTGTTTGCTGCACAACATACAGAGAGATGAGCCGTTGGCATCAACAAATCCGAGATTAATATATGATTCGTGATACTTTCGTTTTTTTTGCCTTCAGGGTGCCATTAGATGTTTTACTACTTGAACTTGAAACCATAGAACTAGAACTTGATGCAGCCATATCCCCTAGATTTGAATTTGGCCATCTAAGCGAACCACTTGTGAACCCTCCGTGGATGATTTTATTTTATTGCAACACCTTTAAGCCAACGCTCCATTCTTCTTTAACACTAATTTGATTTGGCCAATTTGGTGACAAATAGAATCTCTTAACGCACGAAATACAAGATTTTACAACTACTACGAACAACACAAGCGAATATAAAATAATAAATTATCCTCGCCAAACAATCCTCCTTTATATTATTATTATACAACCATCGATTCATCTCAAATTCCCCAGAAACTTCGGGCAGCCAGACTAATGTAATTAATACATTTATTAATTTTATTATGACTGCTGGCGGAGCCCTACCAGATTCTTTGCGGAGCACCGGGGCTCCGCGGAGCACACTTTGAGCAACGCTACATTAGATCATCCGATTTTTTATTTGTTAAATTGTCAACTCCATGTTAGGGAACCTTTGCTACTTTTTGTTCTTGCATACCTTTCACTGACGCCACCTTATTTCTAAATGTATTAGAAATGGTTGAATCGGATTTAGTCCTGGTCTCAAAATGTAAATTGCACAAGTGTCAATTAACTGGCCCTAAAGAAGCTCCAATTTACACTCTGGGATCAGAACCAGAGACTAGGATCAGTCGATTCGAATTCATCTAAGTCTGAAGCGGTGTTGAAGGTGAAAATTTGATACAAAAGGATGAATGTTCCAGAATAATATTAGAACAATTCTACAACTTTTTATATATGAAACTTAACACAGATAAAATTTAGGTTTCATATACTAAAATATCTAGGAAAAAGTGAACAATGCGATTTTTTTTTGATAAGAAGTGCCTTTCAATGCACTCCATGTGTACAAGGTTATCCAACGAGTACTACACATGGCGATTTTTTGACTTTCCCTGTACTTTTATAAAAAAAACTGAAATAGTCATCTCATGTAATTTTCTCCCGAGAATTCGGATATGTTCAGCAAAAAACAACTGCACATCAAATAAAA
>MU187979.1:7723-68090 GCA_016904865.1 Pissodes strobi | reverse complement strand
AGTTTTGGGGAAAGATCAAATTTTTGTGAGGTTTTGGAATGAGAATTATTTTTGCTTTTGTCCAAGATTTTGGAAAGTGTTTTAGTGATAGTATTGTGTTTATGATGTAAGTGAATTTGAGTAGGGCTGTTTCTGGTAAGTTTTTTAGTGCTCTGTTTGGTATGTTGTCGTAGCCGGGTGCTTTTTTCGGGTTTAATTGCGCAATAATTTGCGCAATTTCTGCGGTGTTGATTGGTCGTGTTTCGTCGTCTTGGTGTTCGTTTTGTAAGTTGGTATTTCTCTGTGGTTTCTCTCTATGGTTGCCTCGTGATCTATATCCTGAGCCCCATCGCCTAAGGTGAATTGCTATTCCAGCGAGTCTGCGAAGGTCTCAGCCTTCTCTTCGCTGGAATACACCATTCCTCTCAGTCCATAGATATTAGGATATGCCACTTTGTTGCGACCTTGCATCGATTTGGCAATTTTCCATAGAGAGTTGTTTTGTGGGTTGACTGTAGTGATGTATCCGGTCCATGAGTTGCTTTTGTGAGTTTTTATGTCTGTTTTCATTGTATTCGTGAGTCTGTTTGCTTGTGTGTTTAAGTCTGGGTTGTTTGTTAGTTTGGCTCGTCGTTTTAGCCTCTTTCTGAGCCTTATGTTTTGTGGAAGCGAGTATAGGTTGTTTTGTTTTGTGTGTACAGTTTTTGTGGCTGCGTTTATGGTTGCTTGTATCTCCTCAGTGAATCTAGCAACTTCGTTGTCTAGTTCCGCTTTGGAGGCGATGTTTTGTGTTAAGTGTTCTTTGAATATGTTCCAGTGTATGAATTGTTGTATATTTGCTTGTTTGTGTTCGTGTATGTTGTTTATTGTGATGGCAATAGAAGAATGATCTGATGAGGATAAATCCTCCAAATTGTCAATCACAACGTTGTGTGCCCTAGAATATCTGAGCGTTCGTGATGGAAGTGAGTGGGTTCGAGTGGTGCGTGTACTGTGAAGTGTAGTTGTTGTGAAGCTCTTAGCAATGCAGTGCCACCTGTATTAGTGGCCCTGCATCCCCAAGATCTATGTTTGCAATTGAAGTCTCCTGCTGGAAGAACTGGCAGTGTTTTGAGGTTTCGTCTAGTGGTAAGTTAAATTGTGGTGGCTTGGTGGTGGAATGAATGACAATGTCTCCATCAGTTAGACTGACTTTGATGCTTGTCACCTCCAATATGTCTGACTGTGGTGATTGTATTACGTCATGTGTGATGTTGTTTTTTACAAAAATTGCAGTGCCGCCCCCCATACGCTGTGCCCTGTCATTTCTGTAGATTGTGTAGTTTTTGATGTGTAATCTTGTTTGTGGGCGTAAGAATGTTTCCTGTACGAGTGCAATATCTATGTTATTTTCAGTCAGGTAGTCTGCAAACTCGTGTCTTTTCGGGTAAAGAGAGTTCGCGTTCCAACTGACTAAAAATAGGTGTTTCGGTTTATTAGCCATTGAAATTAGCGAATAATTTCAATGTCGGTTTTTTGTTAATGATATCTGAGATTTGATTCAGTTTTGCTACTATGTCTTGTTCAGACACAGTTAGAAGAGCAATTAATCCGTTTGCTTGCGGCATTGCACTCGTTTGGGAGTTTGTGTTTGTGTTTTTGTTTGTAGGTGTTGTTTGTGTGGGTTTTGGAGCTTGTTGTTGTTGTTGTTGCGGTTTTGTGACTTGTGCGAATGATATGTTTGTGTTAACAGTGGTTTTTTGAAATTTGGGTTTTTCGGACACATTGAGTAATTTGCAGGGTGTTCCCGCCCGCAATTGCAGCACTTTGCTGGGGTTTCGGTAGTTTTAGTGCACTCGTTCTAAAAGTGCGGACCTGCGCACCTATGGCACACAGGTTTGGCGTAGCAGTTTGAAATGGTGTGCTCAAACTGCTGGCATTTATGGCATTGAGTATGAATTTTATTTGTGCTTCCTCTCTGAAGCTCGACACTTACGGGCATGTAATTTATTCTGTCTTCCAGGATTTTGATATCCGACTGGGGGAGAAGTACTTTTACTGAATTGGTGAGAAACTGGCGTCTACTACCGACCTTCAGCCAGTAAATCTCCTTGGGGGAGTAGCCCCTGTCTTCTAGGTCATTTTTGATGTATTCTATGTTCATTTTATTGTCTAAGCCTTTGATTATGATATTGTCAAATATAATAATTCATAAAGCTATTAACTAATTATCACCCTGTCCCAAGTTTGAACTTGAACTTGGGAATTATTTAATAAACATTAAAAGCAAACTATAAACAACGCGAGCAGTCAACGGGAGCGATTATGAACCTTAAGCATGCAATGATCAGCAATTTCTCTAATATAAATACACTGGCAAACCATCAGTTCGTCAGACTTTTGGTCTCACCTAAAACCAGCTCCAGGGTTAGTCACATGACTGTTTTTGGTTCAATCCGCTCTTTGGTTAGTCACATGATTGCTAAAGTTCTAATCCTTTTCCTACCCCAAACCTAGTTCTTGGTTAGCCACATCGACTGCTAAGACTAGGGGTTTCATTAACCACAGTAGAAAAGTCGAGTCTCTCAAAGTTCTTCGAGTGAAGTTTCTAAGTAGTCTGTCAAGTAGTTCAAAGTGTAGTGTCCAAGTGCTCTTAGATACCTTAACATTAAATAAAACGCAACACAACATAAGATAAACTATATTTACAAAGCAGTGACCAAAAAGACCTATAAACAATTCATAAAACATACCTCAAGTCGAGAAAGCATGCGCACCTTAATAATTGGATATAGGCTAGTCTCATTAAGTTTCTGACCAGTAAACGCTCTTAAAAACTCTATCGTTGGGTCTTTGACCAATACACATTGTTAATCTTTTCTCATTAAGTTTACCTAATATACTTTATTGTTTTTAAGTGCTTTCTTTATCTTCGCTTCTCACCTTACGTAAAGAATCCCGTACTACCATCGGAGTTATACCCCTGCACGCTGAATAAGGCGTGGCATCGCGATTCAAACGTATGATGATAGACCGGTGGAGGCATTAAGAAAACGTTAAAAGAACTGTCATCACGATTACTCGCGACAATATTAAGTAACATATTTTCCGGGAGGAAGTAGGAATGGAATGGATACTTTTTAGCAAGTAAATATCTGGTGATGCCTCTGTGGTCTCCTGGAGTTTTAGGGGTGATCTGTATGCCTAGTTTTGATTTTTTGACATTTTCAAAACCAAGTTTTAAAATTGTCAGGTCTTGAAATATGGTTTCCAGTGCTCTGGACATCTGATAATGATTGACACTACATCAGGATTTTTAGGGGCTGATTGGGCGCTTGGGGTGGGTTGGAGGGCTTTGCTTTGAGTTTGGGCCGAAGTACTGGCCTTTACGTGCTTCGTCATAGAAGCAGCTACTACGGGTTTGATGGTGGCTGGGAAGTTGTGGGGAGGGTTCGGGTCCCTCTTGGGTTGTTTCAGAGGTGGGAATTCCTCTGAAATGGGCTTTTCGGAGTCAGGTGAGACTTCCATCTCTTCCTCCTCCTGAGCTTCAGTTACGGGGGGGGGGAACCACTGTGTTTTGTGTACTGGATTGTTGTGTGTGTGTGTGTGTGTCTGTGTTCTGTGGAACATTTAAATGGGTCGACATATTTTCAATTTGAGTGGAAAGTTCGTTTAATTTGGCTAGTAATTGTGAGATTTGAGCACTCTGCTCTTGGATTAATTTATTATTTTTATTTGAGTCTGATCTTAATCTGTGAATTGTTTTACGAAGTTCGAGGTTTTCCGCCTCAAGCTTTTTAATCAAAGTAGACTCCATTTTAATGCTCTGAGATATTGTGTTGAATGAGTGTGATGTGTGTTTTAACTTACTGGTAAGCACGTTTATCACTGGAGATTTGTTTCGCTCTTTCTTGACTGCTCCTGTCATCGCCTCTTCCGGCGGTATCGCTGTGCAGGCTTCCCTGCCGCCTGGATCCTCTGTGACCTTCGTCTTTGCTGTAGTGGGTTTGCTGTTGTTGTTTCTTCACAAAGTGACGAGATACATGCACTCGAAGTACGATCGTGCCGTCACTCTGTGTTTGTTGCGCTTGTTGCGCTAACGTCAAACGAATTATTTACGCTAGCATAAGCCAACGTCAAACGATTTTTGGCACATACACTACACTGAAAAGTATAGTGCTGCTTTGGGTGTCGTTAGAGTTTTACCTCACTTCACTTTTTGACTTTGTTCGCAGAGCGGATTGGTATACGTCTTGCTTGCGCGACCGAAGCAACAGAACTCGTAATGGTAATCCTGAGAGGCCAGATGGTACTACAGATACGGCTGTCTCCCTATCACCAAAATTAGTACAAAAATAGTCAATTAGAGTACTGCAGGTACAAGTAATTCTAGTTGGTTCTCTTGCCAACATGTTAATATTAAAAGATATCAGCAAATTATTAAGATTCCGGACTTGAACAAAATCTTGACTTTCAAAATCAATATTAAGATCACCCAGCACTATGTTGACTTTCAAAGGAAGAAGCGAGATCAGAGTTTTCAGCCTCACCAAGAATTCGCTAATACATCCCTTAGGTGGTCTATAAACACACAATATAAATTTATTGTTACTTTTATTATAAATCAAAGAGAATTCAAATGTACCCATATCTCTGCAACACTAAAATTATTTAAAAAATCTTCCCTCAGCAATATCATAGTGCCTCCATATTCTGTCTCCTCCCGACAAAAACAAGACCAGAGCACATAATCTGGAATATGACATGGCTCATTTATCTTTAGCCAATGTTCTGTCAATAATAATATGTCAGGCGTACCTTCCGCTTCAAGAAATATTGAAAGTTCGTCAATCTTATTTCTAATAGACTGGATATTTAAGAGCAAAAGGCATAATTTATTATTGCATGTTAAATTTTTATTTGCAGCTTGGTTATATTGTCTAAAAAATTACCTGAATGAGCATTGATATACAATAGAATATCTTCTAAGATGACTAGTTATTATATTTGAGAATTTAACTAAACCCATTTTATTTAAGTAAATACTATTTTTCAAAAATTCATTGTGCCTAAATTTATTATCTAAATCAAGAAAAACAACATTATTACTAAAATTATTACAAAAATAACTAAACAAATGCTTGCCAAACCGCTAGGCAAATATATAACCATCTTCCAACAGGAGGTGTTTGCCATAAATTTAGATGCTCGGGTCTTGCACAAGGACTTCACAGAAAGCACATCTACACATTTTCAGACAGCCAGCTTTAAAAGCTTTCAAGTGCGTGTCAATGCTAGTCTAGGAATGTAAGCAAACCCTAAAACAATTCGCCACACGCAACCAGGTAACTTTAATGCTGGTTCCTGGCCATAGATGCATAGAGGACAACGAAAAAGTAGACAGCCTTGCGAAAGAATATTATGGTCCAGAGCCCTACTGTGGTCTTATGAAGAGCCACATTACCGAAGAACTAAACAAATGGGAAGGACTGAGACTAAGGCGAAAGGGTTTATCACCATCTCTGCGAAAAGAGCAGAACAGCTCTGCAGAGCAGATATTAAAACTGTCGTCGGATTGCTCACTAGACACTGTCCGGTAAAATACAACCAAAGAATACAACCTAAAGGCAAAGCAGAAGACGAGCAATGCAGATTTTGCAATAACGCAAGTGAAACCGCAGAACATTTACTCTCCCAATGTCCAACCCAACCCTGCAAACGGCTTAACTACCTTGAAAGAGTGCAGCTATCACCTCAGGAAGTGAGTCTACTTCTCAAGGAAATAGCTTCGTTTGGAAGAAGCCTATACGTCTCTTGAACACAAACTAACTTGTGGGTTATGCACAAAATGTTTGTAAAAGTGCCGGGCTGCTAGAACTAGCTGAAACGAGTCCCAAGCAATGTACAATCTACAACAAATGCCATTTCTATGAACCAAAAGCCCAAGAAAAAAAAGGAAGAATATTATTTTCATATAGGTCATTTAACTTTTCTACGGGGTGATTCAAAAGTTATGACCACTTTTCTCGTTTTTAAACCTAGAAAGATTGGAGATATCAACAATTCTGTGCGCTTGCCTATAAACAAAACCGTCCTTACTTTCGAATGCATTTTATCTTAAAGTCGATCAATTTTTTTTGCCTTTGTAAATTGTTTACCGTTATGTATCACCTGTAAAATTAACATATTAGACAACTTACGTTTTCACTAATTCTTTATATAAAAAAAAAACTTTAAAAGTATCACATTTGATCAATAATTGTGATATGTTGCACAACAGTGCTTATTTACTTGGTGGATGTATTTACTAGTAGGCTTCCTCAATTGTCGTACTTTTGAACTACTGCGTTTTTGTATATATAGAGTGTTCCATTAATAAAAGGTAACTTTGACGTGCCCCTGTACAATTTAAAATATTTTAAGCTCACACAAATAGCGCAAATGCCTTTGCGCTATTTGTTTGAGAATTTACGAAAATTACAAAATTCCCACCTTTATAAACCTTAACTTTCTATTAAAATTTGTGTATATAGGGTTGTATATACTTCGGGTTATTAGCCTACCTGGGCCCCACCTGGCCCATCCACCGTCTCTCTTACTTTACCCCTCACGTCAACACTGGGCCCAATTCACGTTTACCCGTTTTCGTGTTTGTTTGCTTTTACCATGCATGGGTTGTGTCACATCGAAATAAGCGTTAATGGACATGTTGTTTTTAACCGTTTTTATACCGAGTGTCGTGTTTTTAGCTGCCCAGCCCGTGATGGAGTTTGGCCCGAAAAATCTGACCGTTTTAGATGGGAAAGATGCAACTTTAACGTGCAGAGCCGCAGGCGCACCGATACCTAATATTACCTGGATTTTTAACGGTGAGTACCTTTAAGCTGTATATTTTTAACCGTACAATAAATATGATGATTTTTGGTACTGTTCCCGAGCGAGATGCAGAATTTTGAATATTTTGTTTATTTGTATCTATGCTGAAAATGTTATTCGTGATAAGAAGAGAAAATTAAACTGCGGTCGCCAGATTTTAAGGGAAATGAAAAGTTTTTAATGTAGTGCATTGCTGCTATACATTGTTTCCCTGAGAAAATTAAATCAATTTTCCTTATATTATGAAACACTTGATGAATATTTTTGCTTTTATTTTTCGCTCTCCCTATAGATTTGGTTTAAAATTCGTCACAATAATTATCCGATCGATGCAGAATATTTTACAATTTAATTGAGTTAATTTCGATCCTGTTTAGATGCCTTTGAGTTATTAAAATATGTCTAAAATATTTAATTCAAGCAACTAAATTATTTAATTTTATTTCAGGAATTTATAGGTATGGATAGTTATAATATTTAAATTAATTCAATTAATATTTTGTTATTTAGGCTATGCCTGAAAATTTATGAATGCATTCGTTTGTATGGCCAGAAAACATCTTTTTTTTAGTAAATATATTTCTATTATTGGAAGAGATTTAGCACAGTCACAGGCGATATAATGACAAAAAAATTAATAATATTTTGGTAATTTTGAATTTTTCAAAAGCTTTTGACCATTACCTCCTACAACTTTAACCCCCTTAACCAAGAAATTCATGGACCGGTTCCAGAAAATTTTCTGCCACAATGTTTGGTCAGAGTAAGTTCAAATTTTCTCGGGAATGTCTCAGGGGTCGATTCTCGGACCTCTTGCTTGTTCTAATATACAGGGTGTTATTTAAGTACGTGTCTAAAATTAAGGAAGTAGATATTTGAGTGATTTTAAGAAAAAATAAACATGGATCTAAGATACTTCAAAAAGAATAGTTTTTGTGTAAAAATCTTAATCCTTCAGTCGATTTTGCAAAACTTTAGCAGTGTAGTAAGGGGCTAATTTAATGCTAATTAGAGTAATTATCATTAAGTTCAGTGGCGTCCCGGAAGGCAGTCTAGTGGATACTTTTGATAAAAAAAAAATCACTCACTTTTTTAAAATTCTAATTTTTTTCACATTTAACAACTTTGCTATCCCTTGTATTATTTTCGTATCTTGCTTAGTTTTTTGAGAAATAAAAACACTTTTCTGAGATAGTCTGGGGACATATACAGGGTGAAACAAATTCGATTCTCACTATTGGGATCTCGTAAACGGTAAGAGATAGTTGCGCAATTTAGTGCCCAGTATGTTGACAGTTTGAAGCTTGAGTTATCTCGAGTACTTGCGGAGATATCCGAGAAAAAACGAGTTTTGCTTTTAATTTTTTGAGACTTTTTGGAAATATCAAAAAAATATTAACATTTTCTAGGGGCACTTTTTAACAATCTATCCTAAGATGTCAGTTTTCTAACTCAATGTTTCGATTTCTCAGAACCATCATCAAGTAAAGTTTATCAAATACGAACTTATAATTTTTATATATTTTTTGCATATTTAGGAGGTAATTTGGTAAATTCCATAGCCAGATATTTTTAATTTGTAGCTATTATTAACAAAATGAACATCTCAGACAATTTACAATACTAACAGGCTATAACAAGGTGATATCTGAAATTTAAAAAAAACTCCGGTTATTTTGTCAATAACGCCTACAAATTAATTATATTTACCAAATTCCCCCTTAATATGAAAATAATTGATGGAAATTGCAGGTTCATATTTAAAAACAATTGGTTTGATGGTTCTGAGAAATGGAAACGTTGAGTTAGAAAACTGACAACATCTTAAGATAGACCCTTAAAAAGTGCCTTTCTGGAACTACCAAAATATTTTTTGGTATTTCCAAAAATAATGCCACAAAAAACCAAAATCGAAAATATCGTTTTTTTTTTATATCTTCGAAAGTACGCTTCAAAATGCCAAAATACTGGGCACTAAATTGCCCAACTTTGCCCCATTTTAAAATGTGCTGTATCTCTTACCGTTTACGAGATCCCAATAGTGAGAGGCGAATAATTTGTTTCACCCTATATGATAGTGTTTTTTTCTTAAAAAGTAAGCAGAATACGATAATAATTCAGGGGACAAAAAAGTTGTATTTTTAGTTCCTTAAACCGAATTAGAAAGAAGTCAGTGGCGTACACTGCCGTTCTTTTCTTAAACTTGAACGCCCCTTGTATTTTAAAACAATGTATATTTCTGGGCCTATGTTTATACAAACTTTTTCTCTTAAAATCACTCAAAGAGTTTGGCCACATACTTAAATAACACCCTGTATCTTTGAAGCCTATGCAGATGATATTCAAGTTTATTTCGATCATTTGCAGTGAGTGCTCTTTGGTACTAAGAATAGAATTTTTTGAAGGAAAATATTAATATCACTAGATTGCTGATAGTTGAATCTGCAAAGAATTTGTGTATAATTCCTGATTAAAAAGCATGTAAAGAGATTGATTCAGAAGGCGTATGTATTTCTTGCAATACTATATCAGTCGGCATATTTTTAGTTTTCATGTAAATACAGGGTCTTCAAACGAGGACTGAACAGGGGCTTATTTTTGACCTTCCTTGTATTTTAAAAAAAACCAAAATAGCCAATCAGTGTATTTTTTTTCTGTAGAACTGAAAAACGCCACCAAAACACATTCAAACCAAAAACACTGAGTTACGCTATGGATATAGTGTTTTTTTTTTAAGTGGAGCATACCGTTTTTTTATACGATTTTTGGAAAAGATGCATTTTTGGGTTCGTTTTGATTAAAACATTTAATATTGCTATAGCTGTTTTATAACATTTTATCAATTATAATTTTAGTTTTATTTGAAATATACCATAGGTTATTATAGGTTAGGGCTCGGAAGTGTATTCGAATATTGGAATATTCGACTATTCTAATTTTTGTTAGTTAAAAAATTCGACTATTCGAATTTTTGCAGGAAGTTGAAACTTTTATCAAGAATGACTTTTTGTGGAGAAACGACATTTTTAGTCCATATTTTGTCCTCTAACTCTTGGGCCCTCCATTCGCACATGTATGTAGATGTATACAGGCAAAATTACCTTTAAGTCCTTTCAAAATAATAAAAAAATTGACAATTTTATTCTTGTCGAAATGAGATAGTCCTTAGATGAGAGATTACAGATTGTTAGTCTGGTCTACAAATGCCAAGAAAATGCAAAAGAAGCAAGAAGATCTATTGCAAATTTTCATCCCCCAAAGGGAAAATGTGCAGTTTGTAGTACGTTGCATGTTATGAAGTATAAAGAACTGCCTTTATTTAAGCAATATAAAATGGGGGAGATTGAAGAGAGTTTTGGACATTGTAAATTATAGAGATATGTCAAATATTGAAAAATTCGAATTCTTAGGTGAACACGATGTAAATAATTTTATGGAAATTGAAGCAGAACCATTCAATACAGACGAATTACAAATGAACCAAGAAGGTGATGTGATGTACCTCGAAAACTTCAGTGAAGTTCCTTTTGTTGAACGAATATTTTGTACAAGTCAAAGTTATGTATACAGGGTGTTCGAATAATTTCAAGAATGATTTTACATACGATTTTCATATTATGAACTTTGTTCCGGAAATACATAGTTTCCAAGATGCAGGGTGTCGAATTATTTTTAATAAATCGGTTCTTTATTATATCTTAAATTAATATCTTTAATATTCTATATGCGCCCCCGGGACGCCACTGGACTTTATATTTTTAATCTAATTAAGGCTAAATAAACCCCATATTATTACAGACAAGACTACCAAATTTCAACAGGATCGATCAATGGATATTAACCGACTTTTTAATATTAATAAAAAAACGATTTTTTTTTTTAAATTTTGAAAATGTAATAAACTGGTTTTGATTTTTTTTCTCGAGAACGAAGCAATATGCGAAAACAATTCAAGAAGCAAAAATGTTGTATTTTTAGTAGCTTAATACGAAAAAAATATAAAATGTTTTAAAAAGTCAATAGCGCACATATTTTTTGTCAATAATACTCGATATGACACCTCGCGGACGCTACTGGACTTTATATTTTTAATCTAATTAAGTCTAAATGAGCCCCCTATTATTGCAGATAACACTACCAAATTTCAGCAAGATCGGTAAAAAGATATTTAAAATATTAATAAATCAATCGATTTTTTTTAAAGTTTGGAAATGTAATAAAACGAAGCAAGATACGAAATCAATTCAGGAAGCAAAAATTTTGTATTTTTAGTTGCTTAATACGAAAAAAATATAAAATGTTTAAAAAAGTCAGTGACGCACCTTTTTTGTCAATAATATTCCCCGGTACGCCACTGGACTTTATATTTTTAATCTAATTAAGGTTAAATGAACCCCTTAATATTACAGACATCACTACGAATTTAAGAAAAATCTTTAAAAAGATATTTTAAATATTAATAAAAAAATCGATTTTTTGAAAAAGTTTGGGTTACTGGTTTTTATTTTTTTTTTCTCAAAAACGAAGCAAGATACGAAAACAATTCAAGAAGCAAAAATATTGTATTTTTAGTCTTTTAATACGAAAAAAAAAACATAAAATGTTTAAAAAAAGTCAGTGGCGCACTTTTTTTTTCATTAATATTCGGTGGTGCCTCGCGGGATGCCACTGGACTTTATATTTTTAATCTAATTAAGGCTAAATGCGCCCTTTATTATTACAGATAATCCTACCAAATTTCAATAATCGATAAAAGGATATTTAAGATATTAATAAAAAAAATCGATTTTTTTTTAAAGTTTGGAAATGTAATAAACTGGTTTTTATTTTTTTTTCTCGAAAACGAAGCAAGATACGAAACCAATTCAAGAAGCAAGAGTGTTGTATTTTTAGCTGCTTAATACAAAAAAAAAATATATAAAATGTCTAAAAAAGCCAGTGGCGCACATTTTTATTGTCAATAATATTCGATATGATGCCTCCCTGGATGCCACTAGACTTTATATTATTAATATAATTAAGGCTAAATGAGCCCCTTATTATTACAAATAACACCACCAATTTTCAGTAAAATCAGTAAAAAGATATTTAAGATATTAATAAAAAAAATGATTTTTCTAAAAAAGTTTGGAATGGTAATTAAACTGGTTTTAATTTTTTTCCTCGAAAACGAAGCAAGATATGAAAACAGTTTAAGAAGTAAAAATGTATTTTTAGTAGCATGAATATGAAAAAAATATAAAATAATTAAAAAAAAGTCAGTGGCATACATTTTTTTGTCAATAATATTCGGTATGACGCCCCCGGGACGCCACTGAACTTTTTATTTTTAATATAATCCTAAACTAGCTCCTTATTATTACAGATAACACTATCAAGTTTCAACAATATCGGTTAAAGGATATTTAAGATATTATTAAAAAAGTCGTTTTTTTTTTAAAGTTTCGAAATGTAATAAACTGGTTTTAATTTTTTTCCTCGAAAACGAAGCAAGATACGAAATCAATTCAGGGAGTAAAATTTTTGTATTTTTAAATGCTTAATACGAAAAAAATATAAAGTGTCTAAAAAAAGTCAGTGACGCACCTTTTTTTGGTTAATAATATTCCCCGGGACGCCACTGGACTTTATATTTTTAATCTAATTAAGGTAAAAGTAGGCCCTTAGTGTTACAGATAATACCTATTACCAAATTTAAGAAAATTTAGGAAAAAAATCTTTAAGATATTAATAAAAAAATCGATTTTTTAATAATATTCGGCATGACGCCCCCGGGACGCCACTGGACTTTTTCTTTTTAATATAATTAAGGCTCTGTTAGTGTTATCTGTAATAATAAATTACAGATAACACTATCAAATTTCAACAATATCGGTTAAAGGATATTTAAGATATTAATGAAAAAATCGATTTTTTAAAAAGTTTGGAAATGTAATAAACTGGTTTTAATTTTTTTTCTCAAAAACGAAGCAAGATACAAAAACTTAGTGGCTTAATACGAAAACAACATAAAATGTTTAAAAAAGTCAGTGGCGTACATTTTTTTTTCAATAATATTCAGTATGATACCTCGCGGGACGCCACTGGTCTTTATATTTTTAATCTAATTAAGGCTAAATGAGCCCCTTATTATTACAGATAACACTACCAAATTAACAAAATCGATAAAAGGATGTTATTTAAGATTTTAATAAAAAAATCGATTTTTTAAAAAAGGTTTGGAAATGTAATAGCAAGATACGAAAACAATTTTAAAAGCAAAAATGTTGTATTTTTAGTTGCTTAATACGAAAAAAAATTAAAATGTTAAAAAAAGCCAGTGGCGCGCACATTTTTTTTTGTCAATTATATTCAGTATGACGCTTCCCCCCGGGACAACACTGGACTTTATATTTTTTCATCTAATTAAAGCTAAATGAGCTCCTTATTATTACAGATAACACTACATAATTTCAACAAAATCGGTAAAAGGTTATTTAAGATATTAATATAAACGCGATTTTTTAAAAAAGTTTGACGCCCTATCCACTATGCATTTCCGGATCCAGATTTATATGAGAAAAAATCATGTTTTACTATGTAGAATCACTCCTGAAGTTATTCGAACGTTATTTCCGGACACCCTGTAGAGATAGAGAGCAGAATGTATTATGTATTTTTTTGTTTTTGTTTTCACGAATATTTTCTGCAAAATTACATTCATTAACATATTAATTTTCATTATAAGAGGAAAATGGAATATTCGATCAATGAGTTGAAGTGTGCAATTTGCTCAAGATGGGTATATCATGTAACCCAAGGTCAACATGCATGATTTATTTGTTTCAATAACAGAGTAACTCTTCTTTTAATGACGAAAGTACCTCCTCATGTTTTATGTTTGATTCTTTAAGGTAAACAAGGATCGCAAATGTATTAAGCTTCTACAGGGGAGGAAAATTTTATGTCACCATGAGAGCGAATCTTCCTGGAGGACGTATTTTATCACTTCCGAGAATACACTACCTACTACTGATTCATACATGAATATGTGTGCAAAATGCAAATTCTTTGCGTTTTGCTCATTCCCAACAATATTTGCAGACTATTTCCGATGGGTCTTTTCGATTCCTAACCAACCCTATTCATGTGGCCTATAGGTGAAGCCTCAAGTTGAATAAACTGACCATTTTCTTCACTCTTGTTTCCTTCCAAAAAAGAGTATCATTCGTTTGGCAGATGTGGTTTTCTCCGATATATTTCGTGAGATCTTCAACGATTTGAAGATCAGATTCTAACAGTTTCCATGGCGGATCAATATTGGCACAGGAATATTCTCTAAACGAAAAACATATACTTTAAAACTGTATTAAAAATGAAGAGCTTATCTTATGTGTACTTAAGGCGACTAATGCAGAATCGCTTCTGGATAACTTCACATAATAAAGTTTGAGATTGTGTTTCCCTGTTGATCGAGCCGAATATTTTTCATTTCGTATAGACCAGCGAAGGTTTTTATCAAGGATGTCTCTTGACTTTCCTTTATCCATAAATCCAAAAGCAAACGAGTTTTCCTTATTTAAAGATTCACCGTATATAACCGGAACAAAATAGCTTAAGAAATAAAGACAAAAATATGACGTTATGAATAGCATGAAGACGTCTGGCTGACAGCACACACGGTCTCTCAGGAACCGCCTGCCGTCAACGGCCAAATTGCCAGACGGTTAACCAGGTTTGGAAACGAGACACGGTCTGGAATTCCCATGGCGAATACTCTTCCGGAGAATTTCTTATGCACATATGTACTTGTACCCATTACGTCAGTTTAAATATTTGATATTATAGAAATAGGGTTTGCCTGCCTCATAAATGTTAATTTCTAGGCGAAGAAGAGGTAACGACGTCCAGTCGAGTTCAAATACTGGAAACCGGCGATCTGTTGATAGCTGCCGTGCGCGAAAAAGACGCTGGACACTACACCTGCGTGCGGGCCAACGAGGCTGGAGAAGTGAGGGGATCGGCTCGTTTATCGGTTTTAGGTAAGGTTCCTCTGAACTCAATTCCCATAAAACTTAGCAACCTAAATTATATGCCTTTTTTAGTACGAACTCAGATCGTTCAGCCACCAGTGGATACACGGGTTCTTCTAGGTCATACAGCGACTTTGCAATGCAAGAT
Organism: Pissodes strobi; assembly: GCA_016904865.1. Classification (NCBI taxonomy): domain Eukaryota; kingdom Metazoa; phylum Arthropoda; class Insecta; order Coleoptera; family Curculionidae; genus Pissodes; species Pissodes strobi. The sequence goes on along the minus strand of MU187979.1, from coordinate 53,096 downwards.
TTCATCGGATCCAGCGGTACCGTATCAACTAGATTGGTTTCGAGAGAAACAGTAAGTTTTAATTGTAGTTATTTACACTGGAGATTGCGCAATAATGCAAAGGAGATTAGGTGAAAGAAACTGCACTCTAACTAAGATGATATTCGCCCTTAAACATGGAATGCGATTGGCGTACACAGCTTGATATTAATATAATAACAATTTATTAATTTCACTTGGCCTCTTCGCTCCTGCGAGATTGGCCAGCCTTTCGGGAAAGGCTCGGGGGATGCTGCTGGAAAAATCGAAGTATTTTTATTAAAACCAACTCTCTTTTCGTATCTGCATCGCTCTATATACAGCAACAAACTACAGTCCTTTTTTTCGTAACTTTCCATTAAAATTGAAACTACCCATCACAACACAATTTAAATAAATAAATCCCTAGGCATTTTATCAATCAATAAATTGAACAGTAAAAATTGAAACAAATAAAATCATACACAAGTTTGTCAGATAATGAATTCGTTCAATGATATAAAGAATATATCCAACTTTGTAGAGAAAATTAATTTATTTAATTAAGTATTGTAATGAAATACTAATTGTTTAAATGCATGAGACGCGTTTCTATTTTTCTTAGGGGGTCGATCGACGTTCTTTTATTAGCAGAGATTATTTTTTGTGTATTGTGGGCGCCAGAGTTCCTAGAGACAATGCGAACTGAAGGTATAAATAAATATAAAGATAAGAATATCAGAAATTTGCCTTTATAATTCGTGTCTCACAGACCTCTATCTTGCGATAAATTAAAGAAATAAATTTCAAAACAACAATATGTTAATTGTACAATTAGATTACAAATACGCTTGATGGTTTCATGTGAAATTGAGTTTGTAGAAATAATTAATTTACAAATATAATTATTTGAAATTAAGTTTAGTAATGAAAATTAAAATTAATGTAAAGGATTAAAAACAGGAAAATATCGCTAACTATTTACAATCTTTCTAACTTATCCGTCATCTTACAAGCTAACACATAAACCACATAATCATTCCCTAAACCGTTTAGGGAATTTGGAGATACGACTAGATCGCGTCGATCATTCGCGCACTCGCCATTTCACCACTGAGTCCCTCACACCTGGTTTCTGTCTCTGATGGGAATTGTCGGGCGTCGCCCAGTTCTTGCTTGTTGGCATCTTTCGTGGTCTGGGTAGCATCTCCATCCGGTCTCAGTTCTGGAACACTGCAGCACTTCATCGGTTAGAGTCTTTGCACTGGCCTCAATATTTGTCCTTTACTTCTTCATAACCCGAACTAAACGCACTTGGCCATCTCTCCCGGGTAAAAGATCTACATCTCGCGCCATGGGCCTCTGTATTCGCTTGGTAGCATCGTTCCCGACAAGCACAAGATCACCGACGATAAATTTATGGCCACCTTGGCTTTCACATAAAATTTTTAATTGTCCCAGATAATCAGCGCGGAACCGACTACGAAGGGATTCCCGAATTTGCTAAATTTTTCGCACCTTTCGACACAAAGATGAACGATCAATGGCATCGCAATCGGGTAGGCCCAGTTCCTGTTGTTCACGCAAAAACATTGCTGGAGTCAGAGCTACTAAATCCTCTGGGTCTTCCGACAAGTAAGTTAGAGGGCCTCGCATTAACTACCGCCTCACATTCACACAGAAGAGTGGACAGTTCTTCATATGTCAATGTAGCTTTGCCAAGGCTCCTTCGAAGTAAGCCCTTCAATATTCCGATTAACCGCTCCCAAAAACCTCCCCACCATGCGGCGGTAGGGGGTTGAACTTCCATTGGATGCGCTGAATGGAAGTTTCTCTAGAAATAATGTTCCAATCCAAAACAGATAAAGCATTTTCGGTGCCAGTAAAGTTCCTACCATTGTCACTGTATATAGTTCTAGGCCTTCCGCGTCGAGACACGAACCGACGCGACGTAAAGCCTGTAGAAAACAAGACGTCGATAAAGCAGTCACTAACTCGAGATGGACCGCACGGTAGACCGCGCATGTGAAAAGAAATATCCACACTTTAGCCCCATCTTGCAAATACAACGGACCGTCCATATCCACGCCCGTCACTTCGAAACAGACTGCTTCCCTCAGTCGATCCAGTGGCAGAGGCGGAGAAGTAGAAGTGACAGGTTTTACGGTGTGTCTTTTACACATGGCGCATTTAGATATCACTGATCGGATAACTCTCCTGCCACCCAGAATCCAAAATCTTTCCCTAAGTAGAGCAAGAAGTCCCTGGGTGCCAACGTGACAAGATTTAAGGTGAATGTCCATTATCAATCGACCCACCAAGGGGTGCTTAGGAAATAAAACGATAGGGCATCGATAATTTTCGGTGTCTGGTCTATTTGCAACTCGTGCCTTCAGCCGAATCAGACCTTTTTCGTCCCAAAATGGGCTTAGTCCACGTATCCTGGGGTCATCTGCTCATGAGAAGCTACCTTGTTGGATCAACTTAAAAATGAAGTTTCCAGCCCCATTCAACTCGTCCACTGTCAGTTCTCCACGGCATATCTTCTCCCTGTTCCTACAGTTGTTTACAAACCGGAGTATCCAAGCAATCATCCTCACGGTTTTAATGAACTTCGAAAAATAGTTAAGGTTCCAGAAGTCAGTGTCGGGAATATTTAAACAAGCTTTTACGAGAGTTTTCCTCTTCTCCAAACAAATTTCGTCTTCATTATATACAGGGTTTGTGGATGACCAAGTTTCTGGAGGTCCGCGTAACCGCTGAGGCCCCTCCCACCATTTGGATTTCAACAGTTGTTTGGGAGAACATCCCCGGGAAGGCAAGTCAGCAGGATTTAGGACACCAGGCAGTCGCCAGCTTTCCATCGGAGTTGATCTTCTGATCTCTGCTACTCTATTCCAAACGAAAATGTCCCATTCCTCGGTGCGCCTTACCCAGGAAATAACAGTAGATGAATGACTCCAAAAAAAACTTGAAAAGAAGCAACTTATGTTTTCAGCAACGTTCTGATACAGTCTAGCACCAATCGTCGCCGCTAAAAGCTCTAAACGAGGAATGGTTATTCTAGAGTTTGTTTTGCTCCTACGGGCTACCCTTGCTTTAGCTGCTAATAAGGAAATCAACACCTTTCCATTCAAGACAACTCTCAAAAATACTGCACAGGCGTAAGTGCGTTGACTGGCATCACAAAATGTATGTACACTTACGTCTTGGGGTTCTATGTCACCTACTCCAATCCACCGCGGCATTGCCACCTGTGAAAGATACGGCAATTCTTCTATCCATTTTTTAAATAACGTTGCATTGGTCTCGTCTACGGGTTGGTCCCAAGTGAGGTTCTGCAGCCACAAGGATTGTATTATCAATTTGGGAAGTAATGTTGCAGGGCATAAGTACCCACTCGGATCAAACACCTTCTGTGTAAGGGACAGCATCAATCTTTTTGTAACTATCACGACATCCCAGTCCTTGACGGTTCCTAGGAATTTCCCATTTAGGGTCAGCATGTCTTTACCTGGGAACCAGTGCAAACCTAAAACAGGGCACGCGTCATCCATTGACGTTGCCTGAAAGGTTTTCGTACGCTCCCACCCTCTGAGCTCGAATTGTCTTTCGGCCATCACTACCGTTGCTTCGTGTATAAACGAGTGCACCAGATCATCAGTTGGTAGGCTAGTCACACAATTATCTACATAAAAACTCTGTCTCAATTTTTCTAGTCTCTTTAGAATAAACGGTCTCATTAGCGACATATTTCTCTATATGCTGGTTCATAGCGGCCGCTATCAAAAAAGGGCTACTGCTTAAACCAAATACAACCCTTCTATGCCGGAAAGAAATCTCCTGTCCTTCAGAATCAATCCACAGAAATTTGACAAAATTGCGATCTTGTTCGTTGAGGCCGATCTGCAAAAATGCCTTACGAATATCGGAGATAACGCCGATTTTGTTTTCTCTGAATCTCACCAGCATTGATGGGATCAATTCAATGAGGTTGGACCCCTTTTCAAAGCAATGATTAAGCGATGGTTTGCCCTTTTCATATGCAGAAGCGTCGAACAGTGGCCGGATTTTTGTGGTAACACTTTCATCCTTAATAACCGGTCTGTGAGGCAGGTAATGCTCTTCTGGTGTATCATCACAAATTTTTTCAATAATGCCCTCTGATTCCCATTCTTCGAAAATATGCTGATATTGGAGTAATAGATGATCATTTTCCAATTTCCTACGGGTAGCTTGCAGTCTGCTATGAGCTAGCTTGTAATTGGTAGGAAGGGGAGCGTGGCCTTCTAACCAAGGAAGGTGCACTTTATAGCGTCCATCTGGATCAACTGTGACGGTTTGCAGAAAAAACTACTCAGCTGCCTGTTCCATATCCTCCTTTGTTTCCTTATCCAATGGTTCTTTTATGCCTAGCGCTTCCAATTCCCACAACTGACCAATTGACGCATTATTTACTAAAAGGGTCAAGGCTACATCAGAGCGAGGACCTGTTGTCGGCATTTTCCCCATAAGAGTCCAACCGGCAAGAGTTCTCATTGCAAACAGGCCGCATGGTAATTCTCGACGTTCTCCTGTATACAGTCTGCCTATAACATTTGCTCCCAGCAACAACTCGATGGGACCTACTTGTCGATTGTCAGATAGTTCAATACCCAAGACTTGCGCTTCATCTATCCAAACACCTTGAAAAACAGGAGGTACGTCACCACATATTTTTGGCTGATCCAATGCATCAAATACAAATGAGAAATTTTCAGCGCAAATCGTGACGTCATAACAGCGGTGGCGGTTCAGCATATCACCCCCACCGAACAGGCAGTGGACAATTTGCTCATAACGTTTCGGCCTAAATCCAAGTTTCTCTGCAGTGTCTTTCAAAACGTACGATTGCGACCCGGTGTCAATTAAAGCTCTAACTGAATTTGAACACGACGGACCTTTTAAGATAATTCGCAAAATTTGTAAGAAAACATGAGTGTTGGTTTGATTGGTCAACGCTTGATTGCGGAGCGGATTCTCAGGAATCTCCCTTTCATCGTGTTGTGGCGTTTTATCACATTTGTTACCAGGTAGATCGGGACATATTAAGGCTGCGTGAGACCGTCCACATATAATACACCTGAAGCGTCCCCTACAACTTTTTGCCGAATGACCCCTATTATGACAATGAAAACACGCCCTTTTCCTGGATAATGCGTCTTCTTTTCTGGATAAAGCTCATTTTTTGTGCTTTGAAACACGCCTCACTCCCATGAGGTTCTTCACAGAACACACATTTCGAAGCCTCAGCGTTCATCAGCCCTGCAGCAGTCGGAAATGCCGTGGATGACTCTCTGCAAAATGGCTTATTTCTTGAAGAACTTTTAGCAGGACCTGGCTTCAAACAAGACGGGTTTGTATTTAAACCAAATCCCTCTGCTGCCAAAGCGATACGCTGTTCGTTTTCCACCTCCTGATTCAAAAATAACATTAATTTCCAGAGCCTAATTTCCAGTGGTGATATAGTAGCAGCGTCTTCACCTGCCTCATTTCCGGGTTGCTGAATTGTGAGGAAGCCAGACTCTTAATAATTCATCAGGCAAACAGGACTCGATCATGGGAAACAACATTGCAGCATATTTGTCCGAAGTTATACCCAATGGTTCCAATGCTCGTAGCTAAGTTTCCAGACAATCATGCAACATTGCAATGTCCCTATTTGGAGAATTTGCGTTGTCTAAAATAAGTTTTAGCAAGCCCCTAACGTACACCTCAATCTGTAAATCCTCCCTACCAAATCTGCTTTGCATGCTTTCAATTATTTTAGGATAATTTTCACTCATGGCTGGATAGCTTTCTACCAGCTGTTTTGCGCGACTGCCCATTACAGTTGCTTGCCTAAGATACTCTATTTTATCACTATCATCAATAGAATCATCTTCGTGTACCTTTTTAAACTTTGCCCAGAAGACCAACCAGCCTTTCACACTTCCATCGTAATGCTTAAACTCTATTCGTGGTAATTTAAATTTTCGCATACCTGCGTTGCCTAGATTTTCTGATACCTGAGTACTTGAACTGCTACGTACGCTACTTACATCCTCTGCTGTCCGACTCTTATTAGCTAACAAGGTAATCTTTTCACATATGTGTCACAAGTATCCATTTCACTTTCAAGTTCAGATTCGGTTGCGTTTGGCAATAAAAGTTTATAAATTTCACTGTCCAACGTGCTTAAGTTATCATACTTCGCAGTCAATAGCTCTAATGCAGCTTGAACCCCGTCAACCGAACTGGTGGAAACTGCCACCAGCTCTTTTGCCGCTTTTGTAAAGGAGACCCTCAATACTTTTCTACTTTTCTTCTTACTTTCGAGCATGTTTTCCATAGTGAACTCGGTTCGAAAGCACTCAAACGTTCCGAAATAAATATCCAGACGCGGAACGCGGTAAAAGCTCACCCTGTCTTTTCAAACACAATTTTTAACGACAGTTCCAACTTCATCAATTCACAGGTAATGACTGATTGCTTCTGTCCTGTCACGGTCGCCAATAAATGTCGAGTCCACGAAAAGCTACCCGCTTTAAGCGTTCTCGAAGATTCAAAGAGACAACAGCTATCTTCCTTTCAGAAATCTATTTTCTATGCAATCAAATTACACCAGTGAACGACGACATTCTACATGGTGTCTCCAACGCTGTTAATTAAATAATATTCAGGGAAATATCATGTGAACTGATCGCCGCCATTTTCAAGCTGTTTGTGATCAGATTACTACTAAGGTAATAGATTAAGACAAGTTATGGTTTCCCTGACCCCCATCCATCCATTATATGATACAATATATCGAGTCTCTCTTTAAGACAGTTGATATTAATTTTTCACTATAGGCGAAATATTTCCAATTAATTTACTATGACGTGTTTTAGAATGATCAATCCTAGAGGAAGTCAACGAATTAACATTTTGCCGGACAGCATGCTGGAAATTCAAGCGGTCAGAGCATCGGACGTTGGCCACTATACCTGCGCAGTCCGATCGCCTGGTGGAAACGATACTAGGTCCGCCAAACTAAGCGTCATAGAACTGCCATTTGCACCCACAAATGTGAAGGCGGAAAGGTACCTAATCAGTTCGTTCAGATATTGATTTTTCTTATATTAATATATACAATCGTTTTTTTTTTATTTATATAGAACAGAAGATGGAGGTCAGAGAGCCGTTAACATCAGCTGGACTCCCGGCTTTGACGGCAATAGCCCCATAAAACAGTATATCGTGCAAAAAAGGGAGGTTCCCGAGTATGGTAAGCCTAATGGTATTATGGTAACCTTTCCTTTAGTTAAACATTGTTTTTGTGTTAAACCTCCTTGTATTACTAACTCTATTCCTTATTATATATAGGGTAAATATGTTTCTCGATTACAAACCTATAGTATGTAGTAAACGCTTGTAGTTAGTTCGAAAATTAAGGAACCAATTTTTTTATGACCAAAAAATGGCAGGCGCAACGTCTATATTGTGTGTTCTATAGGTATGCCTAGTTATTATTGAGCCCTTAGCCCCGCTTGTGCTAAATTTTAATAACATATTTCAAGATTTGAATGTATTAGCTGTTGAATGACAATTGTTGAACGTACAGTAATCCTACCTTTAACGATCCCCATATCCAAAGTTTGCCAACATTTAACTGCAAAAATATGGATAATTTGGAAATCGCTATGCGAGATGTTTTAAAAGCATGTGCCATCGCTCATGGTGGTGATGATCTCTTATCCAAAAATAAGACAAATAGTTCCTATCAACATGAGTTCGCAGATGCTTTGTTCCGAAGATACAATTTTTTTCCAAAACGTCTCTATGTCTCTAGTAATTACAATGAAATTTGGGTTGTAAAAAGTGCTTGAAATAGTCCATACTTTACCAACAAAAAGATGTGAACAAGGGCAATGCCTAATAAAGGACCATGCAATGATCATCACTTTGTTTTATATAAATACGCTACCGAACCCTCAGTTCGGCAGACTTTGGTCTCACCTCCAGCTCCCAAGGTTAGCCACTTGACGACTGCCTTCTGGGTTCTATCCGCTCCTAAAGTTAGCCATACGACTGCTTTAGGTTCTAGTCCTTTCCTTTCAAACCTGGTACCGGTTAGTCACTTGACGACTGCTAGGACCAGGGGTTGCACAACCTCCATAGTAAAGTCTTGACAAGAAGTTTGTCAGAGTGTTGAGAAAGACAAGTGTCTAAATAGTCAGTTAAAAAGTTTAGTGAAATCTCTTAGTGCTCTTAAATAAACGCCAACTCTTAAGAAAAACTATAAATTATAAGACAGTAAATAGACCTATAAACAGTACCTCAAATCGAAAAAACATGCGCCCCGTAGTAATCGGGTATAATAGAATCTCATTTTTTTCTGACCAATAATTGTTGTTAAAGTTTTATCCTTAATACATTGTTATCGTTATAAAGTAAACGTGCTTACTTTATCATCTCTTCTTACTCCACGTAACTCGGTCCCGGTCTACCTCAGTTACCCCCCGGCACGCTAAACAAGGCGTGTCCTCGCGAGTAGAACATCCAGTGGTAGAATTAAAGGAAGCATTGAGATCCCGTCATTGTACTAATCGCGACGCGGCTCTTCTCTGAGAAGTTATTCTTTAAATAAACGCGCTACCCCCTAAGCGACTCGTGACAATATATTATTTGTAAATAGAAATGCTCGGTAAACATGGTAACAATACAATTGTGTGTCAAGGATACAAAAATTACAGCAGTAAAATTAAGATGTGGGGAAAAACAAATATATAAAACAATGGCAATATCACTAAAAGCCACGCTCATAGAATTCAGAAGAATAGTAAGCTTCACTCTGCAACAACCCCTTCAACTGTCTTCTGAATCTGATACCACACTCAATAGTTCGAAAATTTATAGGTAGGTGATTAAAAATCTATTTTCCTCCATATACAAAAGATGCCCTTACCTTTTCGGTATTAGGAATAGGAAGAGGCAGAGAGAAGTTATTGCGAAGGTTGTACTCGGATTATGGACAATACAAGCTGTTTCCAGTACAAATAAGGAAGGCAAAGTTAAAATAGAGTATTTTAAAAGTAAGTCACGACAAGGAGTGCGAAATGGAACTCGACACATAAAACGAATCGCCTTCTTCTGCAAAATGAACATAGAATTAAACAAATACTGAGCACAGGATCCCCAGAAGACAATATCATACCTAAGATGAGATTCAATGAGGGCATGGTAAGCATTTTTAGCTACAACTGGGTCAAGTGAATTGGCAATTACTCTAATTGCAAAACAGATGGATGAGATTTTTTTAACAAACAAGAAATGTGGTCATCAAATTTCAAGTCATTATCAATTGTCAAGCCCAAAAATTTGGTAAACTTAGAAGTACTGATCAAATCATCATTAAAATCAAGAGCCTAAAGACAACACTTGAAAGTAAGAATTTTTTAAATATTAGCTTGTTACTGTCACACCACTGTTTCATACAAGTCAAATCACTGTCAATAGTAGTTTTCGTCCTATCAGGGTCAGTATCATGCCAAAGAATGGTTGTATCGTCGGCAAAGAGTGTAAATTTACCGGAAATAGGGATGAGAGGAAGATCATTAACGTAGAGCAAAAACAAAATGTGACCTACTAGATGTACTGTTTCCAAAAACTACACTCTGTGTTCTACCGGATAGGTGAGACCGAAACCAATTACGTGCAACTCCCCTGAAACCATAAGCCTCCAGTTTCTGAAGCAGAATTCTGTGACTCACACAATCAAAGGTTTTAGATAAGTCACAAAAAACTGTCGCCGCACACTCTTCTAAGTTCAATTGCAAGGAGAGGGACTCCAGAAGGTTAAGAATTGCATCGTCAGTGCCAATCCCCTGTTGAAAGCCAAACTGGTGTATATTAAGAAGATTATGCCTCTTAAGAAAGTCCATCACACGAGCTTTTACCAGTCTTTCTATCAGTTCCCCAAGGGTTGGAAGCAAAGCTATCTAAAATTAGAGGGGCAACTGGAGTCACCTCCTTTGTGCAGTGGTATTATTAAGGCATCCTTCAAGGAACAAGGGAAAGTGCCAGAGGAAAAGGAAACATTGATCACACCACAAAGTGCAAGAAGTGTGCGATTACTCTCGCAGATACTTCATCCCACCCACTGGAATGTTTGTTCTTTATGTCACGCAGAGCTGCTTTAATTTGGCTAACACAAAGGGGTTTATATGTTTCAAGAGGTTAAAGGTGTACTGATAAATATTAAGAGGGTTGTACCATAGACATAATATAATATTTGTACATTTTCCTAAAGATAAAAGTTTTCTTAAGCTAGACCATGACATATATGTAACACTTAAATTAAAGCATAAAACCAAATGGTCAGTGTTATTAAAATCTGTAATGTTCCTAAAAACATCATTACAAAATTTATAGCTTGGAGCGCTGCTTATGACATGACCCTTTATTTCAAAGTGCTCGTCTAAAGAGCTACTGAGGATCGATGACAGGTTTCTGGCACTGTAGTCTCCATATTTGAGTACACGTGATTTACTGGATGAAGCAGAAGGAACAACTAATGCATGGCTCCTTTTGGAGCACTTTTCAGGTACATCTGGAGCTCTTTTGGCCAAGCCACTACAAGAAAGAACATCTTCAGGTGGATGCGTCACATCTGTCATATTGTCACTGCGAGGCACCTCTTCCATCAGGGATAGCTGTGGATTAGGGTTCAACGGATGTGCAGGGTGAAGAATCTTTGACTCTGAAGAAATCATTTTGTCCTCAGTTAGAATGGACACGCTTTGATTATCTGCTTTCGGCAGCGGCTCAGCAGCAAAAACACTCGCTGCTACACCTCTCAAACACTTAATTTCCTCACTTCTAGAGTGATTGTTCGTTTCCAAAACCCTAATGGAGTCAATCATATTAAGATTAATCAATTAAGATCGTTAAATTCATTTGGGAGAAGTTTAACACGTTCCAAATGAGAGCTAATACTATTTTTAAGAGTAAGATTAATTTCAGTTAGTTCCTGAATTTTTTGTCTTAGATGCACAGTTTCATTTATTTTTTCCTTTAGAGTGTCGACCAATTATCCTTCTTGTTCCAGGGCAAAGTCCTGCCTTGCAAAGTGAGATACAGAACAAAAAACTTCTTCAGATAAACGATTGATTTCATCTCTAAGGGTGATAATAAGGTCATCCTTTTCTTCCATTGTAGTGCTAAAGTCCAATTCTTTTTTTGCCAACTGCTGCTTAAGAGAATGATTAGACTGCCAGAGACTATTCAGTTCACCCCGCAACTCCATAGCAGTCTGGTCAACATCAGAATCCTTCTCTAGGAAGCATTTTTCCTAGTAGAAAACCTGATTGTCTTTTATCTTTTTATGATTTTTAAAGTCTCGCTCCAAGCAGATAGAATGGAAAATTCCCATGCAAACTGTACAACAGTAATATCCATGAGTTTTTATTGCACAGCTTTTAAAATTGATTTTTTAATGCATTTAGACATGACTATAAAACTAATTATCAAAATTCACCATTTAACTACTTTGCTAAAGCTCTCCTTTTAAAATCGAGACATAAATATAAACATAAACAGTTAAAATCAATGTAAATAAATAAATGCCTAAGATAGTTCATAAAAAAAGTCACTGACCAGATATAAATATTCTGCAGATACACACAGGCGTGGAATGCTGCTTTGTTCAATCTTCGCAGTAGAAATTCCACAAATATTCAGGCCAAACCAATGCTGATTATAGTAGCTAATGAATTTTCTTAAATAAGTAACTCTAAGGCTTACGTTGAAACTTCTTTCACTACTTACGTTGGACTCCCCCCAGTTGGGCCTTGTAGGCATTGTAAAAAGGTAACCATACAACTGAAGCACACTCCAAATGGGATCTAACTAGGGAGCAGTACAGTAAGCGAAGTGAGCTCACCGACAGGTCTTTGCCGATTCAGAGAATGAACCCCAACATCTGATAAGCTTTACGCGTTACATACTTAATATGATCTCTAAAGGTGATTTCTAATTCAAGATAAATCCCCAAATCCTTAACCAACTTGACAACATTTAAATCATGACCATTAATTTTGTAAGTAGTTCTAACAGTTCTATTTGTGTGTTTAAAAAAGCTAATGGAAAAGCATTCAGGGACAATCCATTGAGCTGACAAAGCTGCTAAAGAGCACTGGAGCAATGTGGAATCACTTTCTTGATGAATAATTCTAAACCTTTTGAGATCATCAGCATAAAATAAGTACTCACAGTCCCCGAGATAATTATCAATGTCACAAAGAAGCAGGCTGAACAATAGCGGAGCACAATGGCCACCCTGGGACACTAACCCAAAGTAACCTCCAGTGATACCAGATTCAAAGTTTCCAATCTTAACCCTCTGTGTGCGCCGCCACCTCACCGACCGCTCATCAAAGCCAATCGCTCTGAGCTTGGCAATGAGTAAATTATGATCCACCCTGTGAAAGGCCTTGGAGAAGTTAGTGTAGACTGCATCAACCCGACCTCTCCAAGACGCTCAGCAGGACAGTCTCATAAGAAACCAAATTGGAAACGGTAGATCTACCGCTGACAAAGCCATGTTGACGCGAATCAATAAACTGTTTACACATCCAGCCCAATTGATCGTGCACATCGAGCATATTTCAAAATAGGTACTATAAAACTCTCATTCCAGATCCCCGGAAGCTCACCCTCAACCAGTGACCCATTAAACAGCATCCATAGCGGCCTGGATATGCTATACCTCAGATTACTGATGCAACTTCTCAGTTCGGCAGAAAAATAATTAGGAAAATTTGAGCTTCTTTACATGTTGAAAGGGAAGAAATCATTCAATGTCTCATTCAATGTTGTCTTATTTTTCGGTAAACAATCATCCCACAAGCACCCAGTATAGATCAGAAGCATATGAAATTGTACCATCAGATATTATGCAAACCTCAAATTATTGTATATTATATTTGCTATATTTGGATCATTACAAAGGGAGCTACACGAGTGTAACAAGATACATCATCATCATCATCAGCTCTTCTTCATCCAGAATTGGACATAGGCCTCCTCCCTAGATTTCCAGTTGTTTCTATTCTGTGCTTCCCTTATCCAATTTAGTCCTGTGGTCTTTTTTAGGTCATCATACCACCTTGTTTGGGGTCTTCCTAGGTTTCTTTTTCCCAGATATGGTCTCTATTTTATAATTTTTGTACTCCATCTGCAATCCTCTCGCCTTGCTACATGTCCCGCATATTCCCATTTCAATTTTGTGACTGTTTCAATTATATCTTTTACTTTTGTTTTGTCTCTTATCCAGTCGTTTCTTTTCCTGTCTCGCAGAGATATACCCAGCATAGCTCGCTCCATTGTTCTCTGTGTTACTTTGAGTTTCGATGTTATCTCCTTCGTTAGTATCCATGTCTGGGCTCCGTATGTAAGTATTGGTAGGATACACTGATCAAAAACCCTAGATCTCAGATGCATCGATATTTTTTTTATTTTTGAGTATATGAGCTAATTTTACAAAAGCATCCCATCCTAGTCTTCTTCTTCGTTCTATTTATTTAGCTTTATTTGTTTTGTTTAATGTTATAAGTTGTCCGAGATATATGTATTCTTCTATATTTTCTAGCCGCTGTCCTTTTAATGATATTTCCGGGTCTTCTTTACACATCACTTTAGTCTTCTTAATATTCATGTTTAGCCCTATTCGTTTCGCTTCTTCATTTAACTCTAGGATCATCTGTTTCAGGTCCTCATTATTGTCTGCTATGATCGCGATATCATCTGCAAACCTTAGGTTAGTCAGTCGTTCTCCATTTATTTCAACTCCTCTGTTATTCCAGTCGAGTTTTTTAAATATTCCTTCTAAGGCCAGGGTGAACAGTTTAGGTGATAATCGTATCTCCCTGCCTTATTCCTCTTTCAATTTTTATTTTATCTGTTTCTGTGTTTAGTCTAATTATTGATGTTGCATTCTGGTATATGTTTTTAAGTATGTTTGCGTATCGATGGTCTATTCTTGCTTTATTTAGTTCTTCTTCTAGTGCCCAGTGTTCGACTGAATCAAAGGCCTTTTCGAAATCTATGAAGGCCATGCTTGGCGATAGATTGTATTCATTTGCTTTTTCTATTAGTATGTTAAGCGTTAGCAAATGGTCGTATGTACTGAATTCTTTTCTGAACCCAGCTTGTTCCACTGACTGGTAGTTGTCAAGTTTATCAGTTAATCTGTTGCAAATTATACGAGTAAACAGCTTGAAAAACTGGGAGAGCAGGCTTATGGGACGATAGTTTTGAAGATTGGCGTTATCTCCTTTCTTAAAAATTAGTACTACTATTGCGTTATTCCAGTCTTCGGGTATTCTCTCTTCTTGGAGGTATAAGTTATAGATTATTTTTAGCTTTAGAAGCACCACTTCCCCGCCTTCTTTTATCATTTCTGTTATGACATTATCTTCACCTGGTGCCTTGTTATTCTTCATCTGAGATAAAGCGTGATTTATTTCATCTAATGTGATTTCTGGAATCTCTTCCGATCCTACATTCAAAACTTTTTTTTTGGTTTTTCTATCTTTGTGCTATAAAGTTCTTCATAAATTTTTTCAGTTATTTTTTTGATCTTGTCTTGGTCTCGCTCTTCTTTCCCATTTTGTTTTTTTTTTTATAGCAATTATTTGATGCTGTCCATTCGATTTTTTCATTATATGTTTTAGGCTCCTATTTTCTTCTATTGTTTTTTCTACTAGGTATTCGTGGTGGTTTATGGTTCATAACACTTCAATGAATGAGGGTTCAATTAATGTAGATGCTCTCTCAGATGGTGAGGTCTTTCTTCCCAGTATGCCAGATACTTTGGCTGAGGTAACTGTATCTACAGAGTCTTACCAAGTAAATGTTACTTCTTGTTCTCAAGATTTTTTCTGTCCAACACAGACTGCTCTCCAATTGACCTAGCTGATAATCCTTTATATTTTGCCCACCTAAACATACGATCGCTGATTCCATCATTTGCTGAGATTAAGACTTTTTTATTGAATGAGAACTTTCATATATTCGCTATGACTGAAACTTGGTTATCTAAAGATTATACAGATAGTTATATTAATGTTCCAGGTTTTCAACTATTTAGACAGGATCGCTTATCTAGGGGAGGTGGAGTTTGCGCGTATGTTGCTGATTTTTTGTCTTGTTCTGTTATTGACACAACATTCTGTGATGTAACTATTGATATTGAGCACAATTGGTTAGCTGTTAAGTTGAAGGGTTTTAGTTACTTATAGGAATAATTTATAGACCCCCCTCTGTTGGCTATAAGCAACTTTCCGGTATTGAGTCAATATTAACTACACAATACGATTATCTTCTGTTGACGGGTGATTTAAATATATATTTTTTATGCAATAGTAGCCCAGATATGATATATTTTAATTCTATTCTTAGGGCATACAGTTTTAGGCAGGTTATTGATCAGCCTACACGAGTAAGTAGGTTGTGTAATAGTTTGATAGATTTGATACTAACTTGGAACTAATAAGGTCTGGTACTATGGATATGTATGACTTATCAGACCACCACTTAGTTTTTTCTCTATTTAATATAAAAACGGTCAAATCTAGCCCCAGGTTTTTAAGATATAGAGATTTTAGGCATTTTAATGAGGATCTCTTTTGCTCAGTTATGGGTGGGATTGACTTTGACTTTTTGGTGCATGAGGATTCGGTCGACATTTCTGTTGATTTATTGAATTCTCGGCTAACTGAGGTTTTTGATATATTATAGTGTACCTCCTAAATTTGTAGTAATAAATAGCTTTAGATTCCTCTAATCCTTTTATGCCCTTGTAATTAACCAGTAGAGCTATTAACCATCTTCAAATTAACACTACAAACACAAAAACATTGTTTAACTGCATGAGCATGTAGAAAATGGCATTTGGTTTCAGTTGGGCTATCGTTTTGTTTATTACTCGAGACCTTACAATTTTAATTTAATTAATTTATTTTTAAAAATGTTGCATAATTGAGTACAAAATACAGCTACGCCAAGCACAATACATTACACAAGTAAATACAAATAGTAGTAGGTTGCCTTAAAATATCATGTGTATTCAGACTATTTCATTTGACAGAATTTTTGATTAGAAAGGAAAGAAAATTTAAATATAAAAGTGTTAAGGCATTGTTACTCTAAGCCTCTCGCACAGTATTTTTCCATCTATATCAGGATCCTAACTGAACAATTAATATGTATATGATTCAGAATTGTAATTTTTGTCATGTGTTCTTTATAACTGTTTCATCTATTTTTTTTACATTATTAATACTTTGAAAACTCAGAGTAAAATTATTTGAATAATAGAGCCAAACAAGATCTGTCTTTGAACTTTTATGGAGACTGGCATCTTCCTGAGTAACCTATTACCATTTCTCGATAATTGGCTTGGTACCACTGTATCTTATTTTCAAGCGCATGCTCAGCAATTTATTTCCGGTTTTTCCCTACCCACCCCTATACCTAAACAGTGTAATTGTGCCCCATAAGTACCTCCAATTACAGGACCCATACCCGATCCCCTACTGAACTGGGTGACTGAATTGAGTAACGTTTCGGGCGATCAACGATGGACTTTACTTACAAACCTCAAGGCGGCTGCGTCGTACCAGTTTAGGGTCAGCGCAGTCAATAGTGTCGGCGAAGGAAGTCCGTCCGAGCCGAGCAATCAAGTCATGTTGCCTCAAGAAGGTAGGAGTTTGATTATGGAATCATTAATATTGATATATCATCGCTTTAATAGTTCATTTGATTTGTTTTTGTATGGAGCCCTTAATCAACAATATGCTTTTAAAATTGCATAATTAGTATCATTTAAAAGAACTGACATAGATGTTAATGAAGTATCTTTAGTACATATTCATCAAAAGTTCCTACTAATTTAAGAAAGTAAGGAATTATATGCAAAGCTGCTGAAAGCCTGGTAGATAATGTTGAAAAGTAGATTATTTAATAAATAAATTTATTTATTTATAGCAGCGCATTAATAGAAATATTAAAATATGAATAGTTTTCAAAACGCAAGCAACATACCAAAATATTTAAAAATATCGTGTGAGAACTTCATTACAGTGGAATTTTCCTTATAATATGTATATTTACTAATAATTCATTGTTTGGCCTGATATAATTATTATGCATTATAATAAGTTGACAGAGTTCGCATTATACAATGCTTTAGTTTGGGTTCGTTCTATTATGAGTTAAAATTAAGATAAAAAGGCCAATAACACCTCATACAATTTTTTGAAAAATTACCCTATAGAATTGAACTAGCGCCATGTCAAAGAATATCTATAATCATAATATTAGTGATATTGTATTTGAACATTTTAGGAAATCAGTAACTTGTTTTTATTTATTTTTTATCATGCAGGCAGCTCATATACATTTCTGTTTAAAGGTGGGATGTATAGATTTTTCCTTTTTGCATGATATGTTGTCATGTTGCATCCGTCTATTTTTTTTTCACCTAAGAGAAATGCAAAAGTGTATCATCCGATCAAAGAGTTTAAGTAGTACGTTGTTGATGTTCATACAACTTAGTACTTCTGTTTGTTTCAAATTAGTTCTTTAAATATTTACAGAATTTTCGTTACAGTTATTTTTTGGTTTATTTACAGCAAGCACAAAGAAGGTGCATATATTTTATTAAGGTGGCTACACACACAACTGCAAGCTTTACCAGCATGCATGATCAATCTTTTTGTATAAGTATGCTAGAACGTCTGTAGGAAGGTATTGCGCAAATATAGCCGCTTGATGATTGATTTTGTTGGAATCATGCAAGCTTAGACAAGCCGTGCTTGCGCAAGCGACACAAAGCGTGTGTACCTATGTGTCGACTTGTACACACAAGCAACGGTTGTAAATTAGCTTTTTCCACTCGTCATGTCTAGCGGTCTGAAGAAGGTGAACCGAGAATTATTGGAAAAATTTATTTGCGCATACCGAAATCAGCGGTATCTTTGGCGAATCAGAATATCATGACAGGACGAAGAAGGCGTATCTTTATTTATTTATTTATTTATTTATTTTTATTTGTTTCTTGGTCTTTACACTAGGTATTTAGCCAGACCGAATTTTATAACTTTTTAGGATTGCGAAATGAATCGCGTCGGAGACCTGCTCCTATCCAAACTATTAATAATAAGGGGATTAGTCAGACAGACAGCACAACACAGGTTAATACTCTTCTCGCTCCCGGGCATCCGAGGAGCTATTCACAAAACAAATGATGCCTCGGATCCAGAGTCAAGAGGATGATGCTAAAAAGAAGGATCTTCCACATTAAAAGCTCAGAGTTCACAACTATAAATTGTTACCACTTAAATACTTTATTAAAATCTTAATGATGTCACCTCTAGGGTTATACAACAGAGTCGATAGAGATATAGCAGTTTGGACATTGTTTTCCACCAGTATTTCATAACAATTTGGTCTGATATTTTTTACACTCAAATATAAGATATTGTAAGGTACCCAAATCCCCACACTCGCACTCGGGGGTATCCCTGACACCCAATCTGTGCAGATGTTGAGGGGTTAAGCAGTGATTAGTACGTAATCTAATCATCGTAGTTACATGACGTCTACTTAGAAATTCCGACTCAAATAACCATGGTCTTCTAGGAAAACCCTCACCCAGCGTTGAATATCTCTGCCCTCTACTACTCAATGTCTCCCGCCAGAAGCTCATCCAGCTCAGATAGTGGTTTGCTCTTATAGCGGGGATATAGTCATCTTTGCCCAATTGTATAGAATAAGGTATCCTTAGGATTCTCCCTACATTGGCCAACTGATCTGCTTTCTCATTTCCCTTTATACTTGCATGTCCCGATATCCAACATATCCTGATATCAAATCCGTTTACATTCGATTCTATTATGATCTCTGTTTGGTTAAGAAAGATATATGATCTAGATTCTTAGTTCCTTTATTATTTGAGATTTTTTTTATTGCACTAAGCGAATCCGTAAATATAATTGCCTTTCGGATATCCATTTCGAGGCACAATGTTGTCGCCTTGTGGATTGCCACCGTTTCTGCCGTACAGATTGTAGTATGGTTTCGTAATTTTGAAGAGAAACTGTACCCAATGTTTGGGCAGTAGACCCCGAATCCAGCTTCATTAGACTTTTTTTTTACCGATGCATCTGTGTATATATGGTAATATTGGTTTAGGTATCTATTCTTCATTTCTAGAAATGTTTGCAGAATATTATATTAATTTTTTTTTTAAGTTTTATATTTACTACTGGGATTGTTATCATATGATATTCTCTGTTGTATGTAAATGAAGGTAAAGCTTCTTGTTTTTGTATGTCTTCTTCATATAAATTCATAAAAATTCCTAATTTCCGGATATTTGGAAACAATCCAAGATACCCCCGGTGTTTAAAAAAGGTAACAAGCAAAGAATTGAAAACTATCGCCCCATAAGTATAATTAATAATTTTTCCAAATGTTTCGAAATGTTTCTTCACAATAATTTGTATTTTCAGACTAAACAGGGACTGTCAAATTATCAGCACGGGTTTCTCAAGGGAAAGTCAACTACGTCTAATCTAACTTGTCTGACGCAGTTTGTCGCTGAGGCCTTCGATCAGGGCTGTCAGGTGGACTCTATATTCACAGATTTTTCCAAGGCATTCGACCGACTTGACCATGCAATTCTGCTTAGTAAACTTGACTCATTTGGTTTTTCGGATGATTTAATAAATTTGTTTCGGTCTTATTTGAACGGAAGGCGTCAGGTAGTAGAGTGCTGTGGTCAATCATCGGTCCAGATGGATGCAACATCTGGGGTTCCGCAGGGGTCTGTTTAGGGCCCTCTGATGTTCAACATATTTATAAATAGTATTATGAAGAATCTTGACAGTCATACACTTCTTTACGCGGATGATATGAAGATTTATGCACGTGTACAGGGCCCGGGTGATTGTCTGAGACTTCAGGCTTCAATTGACGCGGTCTCTGGATGGTGCACTGAAAATAATTTACCGCTGAATATTAGTAAATGCAAAGTAATGTCATTCTCCCTGAAGCACAACACCCTGTTGTATGATTATAAGATTAACGGTATATCGCTAGAAAGGGTTGAAACATTTCGCGACTTAGGTGTATTATTTGACAGCAAACTCTCTTTTGTACCTCATATTAACGACTTAGTAGCAACATGCTACAGATCTTTGGGTTTTATCATAAGAAATTCACGAAATTTTTCAAATCACAATACATTAAAGCTGCTGTTTTATGCGTTTGTTAGATCAAAAATTGAGTACGCCAATGTGGTATGGTCACCATTTTATCAGGTGCATATAGACCGCATTGAGGGAGTCCAACGAAGGTTTCTAAAGTATCTAAGTTTTAAAATCGACGGTCAGTATCCCGATTTAGGCTTTCCCGAAGATCAATTACTTCGTCGACATTCCTTTTGCTCGTTAGAAGATAGGCGCACTGTCGCGCAACTTAAATTCCTCCATAACGTACTGCATAACAGGGTGGAATGAACCGAAATTTTAAATCAGCTAAACTTTCTCGTACCAAGGCTAACGTCTCGTAACGCGTGTACATTTTATGTACCTACTCCGCGTACTAATGTCTGTAAATACTCACCCATTCATCAAATGTGCAATGCATATAATCGACGGCAGAAAAATTTTGATATATTCAACTGCAGCTTATCCACTATAAATCCAAGTGTAATTTAAAATAGACTTGATAATTATATTATAATCTACATGAACTACTTTCATTGTATCCAGTTTCTTAGTTCTTTTTTTATTGTATTGATGCTTTTTACGTTTTTTTGTCTCGTTGTACCCATTTGTTAATTGGTTCTTTGTAACTGTGAAATGGTGTAAAATAAATAAAATAAATAAATAAATATTGTAGAATTTCAGGCAGTACCATTACGCAAGTTCTCTGTTACGGAAGTATTCCATGGACATGTCCATACTTCTCAACTTCATAACATTTTCCATCACAGGGTTGTTAATTAGATATATGTTTTTGATGATAAATTTTTTCGTTCGCCACTTTCTGCCCATAATAAGTTTGTTGGTGTTGATCTCATACATCCTAAAATTGTTCTTAGGGCCTGAAACTGGATCGAATCCAGTTTTTGTTTATTTTTCTTAGTGGTTGGATTAATTAGTTGGCATCCGTAATCCAGGTGAGATCTGACTATTCCCTTGTATATATGAAGCAGGGTTTTTGGATCTGATCCCCATCATACTCTGGTTAATGATTTGATGACATTTATCCCTTTAATTGCTTCATTGCCCATTTTCTCAATCTGTTTACTCCAGTTTAATGTATTAGTCATAATGATACCTAGGTATTTGTATTCTTTTACCCATGGTATAATGTTGTCATTATATTTTAATATTGCTCTTGGTTGATCATGTGCTCGAGGTTGGAACATCATGGCTACGACTTGTGCGGTGCTATTCTAAAATTGAGGTCCGTGAAATAATCTGTCATTAAATTTAGAGATTCATTCATCCTGTTTATCATATCACCTTCATCCTTCCCTTCCAATATCAAGACAAAATCATCAGCGTATTGTAGTAATTTAATCTCCCCATTCGTTATGCTATGTAGTTTACTTGTGTAAATATTGAATAAAAGAGGGCTCAAGGGTGAACCCTGAGCTAGCCCTACTGATACCTTTTTTGGCCCTATGATGTTGCCCGTTTTCTCTAAAATATATGTTTATCTGTTGTGTAGAGTTGAAAGATTAAATTTACAATATCAGTTGAGATGTCCGCCTCCATTAATCCATTATACAATTTGTATATGTCAACATGGTCGTATGCTGCCGATATATCTAAGAATATCACTAATATCTTATTTTTTCCTGAAAGTTTTTTTTGTATATTTAATGTTAAGTTAATTAGGTTTTCCAAGCATCCTTTTCCTCTTCTAAATCCTATTTGATACCTCGGAAAATACCCCCCATTTTCAAGTTTCCATTCAACTCTGTTTTTTATAATTGATTCCAATGTTTTGCTCATACAAGAATTTAGTGCTATAGCTCTATAGCTGTTTGGGATCTTTATCTTTTTTGATAATTGGGTATATTAGTGTTTTTTTCCATTGATACGGGATTCTTCCGCCATATAAACACAGCTTAAAATGCTTTATTATTTCCTCCTTGCCCACTCTGGGGAGTTTTTTTTTATCATGGAATAATATATATTATCGAGGCCAGCAGCTGAGTATTGCAAAGTTTAGTTCTGTAAGTGTGATGGGTTTTTCTCTGTTTACTGGAGGTCCCAATAAATTAAATTCGGGATCCATACATACCTGATCTAAATTAGTCAATATCTCCATTGCCGTATTTTCATTAGGTAATTTATTATTATTATTTTGATTAGTTACCTTAGAAAATCTTTCAACTGTTTTCCAGATTTTCTCTAAAGGGGTGGTACGATTCAAACTACCACAGAAATGTTGAAAACTACTTCTTTTTTTATTATTAAATATTTTTTTGACTTTAGCTTTGGTCCTTTTTGCTTCAAGGAAATTATCTAATGTGTAATTTATCTTTAAATTTTTTATTGAATCTTTCCTTAATTGGAGTAGATTTGTACACTCATCATCCCACCAAGGGGTAACTTTTTTGTTTATTTTTCCTGAATTTGGTCGTTTTGTTGGTATCGTTAGATCAGCTGTGTCGTGAATAATGTACTCGAATTGGTCATAGTTCTGAGGTCTGTCCTCTAACATGGAAATTAATACCTTGTCGTGGTATGCCAACCAGTCTGCTTTATTTAAGTTTCTTTTATTTCTATGTACGCATCCCGTTTCAGCGCCTGGTGAATTCATTTGAATTAAAATAGGGAAGTGATCACTGTTTCCAGGATCAGCCACTACCCTCCAGTTACATTTTATGGCTAAGCTTGGTGATACCAATGATATGTCTGGTACAGATTTATTCTGATTTGGTGCCGTTAGTCTAGTTTCCGATCGATCATTTAATATAGTTAGATTCAGTTTTAGTATTATATTATTAATCATTGTTCCATTATAGTTTGATACACTGCTTCCCCATAGTGGATGTTGACCATTAAGGTCCCTTAGAATAATTTGTGGATGGTTAAATATTGAGATAAGTTCTTTTAATTCGTCACCATCTATTCTACTATTAGGAGGTATATATATATGTTAATTATTGTTAAGTTTATCTTTCTGATTTTGATTACTTGAACTTGTACATTGTGCGGTAGTGTATTTTGTGATAAATCTAAAGTAATAAAATCAATATTATTTTTAATTAAAAGAGCTATTCCGCCCCTTCCATCATTTCGATCTTCCCGTTTTGTCTAATAACTGGAGATATAAAACTTGAAGGATTGTTTTAACCATGTTTCATTTAGGGCTATTATATCTAAATTATGTTCTTTTATTAAAATCTTTAGGTTAGTAAGATTGGAACATACACTTTGTATGTTCCATTGTAGGACATTCAGTTGTTTATCAGTCATCTTGGTTTGGGAGACCATGACTCTCTATTTTCAATATTGTGTATATAATTTTGTACTAGCATTTTGTCTGTTATAGACATATTTTTTATTTTCTTGAAGAGCATGTCTTCGATATTATGTCTTTCAACTTGCGCACTCCAGCAATCTTCCAAATCCCCGTTAGAGGACTGAGAGATCACTGTCGTTCGCGATTGATTTGTTCCAAACAAACGTCCCGAAACATTTGTTCTTGTGGATTGCGGAAAGAGACATTGTTTAATGCTCTCCTTATTAAACCCAAGGATTGGAGGAGACAACGTTTTTCTTTTTTTATTCACTGTGGAGGCTTTTCCATTATAAGATGGAGTTAATTGTAATATTTCTCTTTTTTTCATTTCATTAAACATTTTGTCGGTTCTGCGATATTTGAGTAAAATTTTATATCGAAATATTATTTTTGTTTTTTAAACTTGGAAAATCGTCAGAATGGCGTATAAAAGCTCTAGCCTTTTTAATTTTTGGCACATATTCATTTGCCTCAAAATATGATAAACAATCTAGCGACATGTAAATTCTAATCTGCTGTTGTCTAAGAAATTCTGGGCATTCTTTATTAATTGAAGCGTGTTCAAGACTGTCACAATTTATATATTTTATTCCTAACTTACAATTCGATTCATGTGGTTCACTTTCGCATTGGCATGCACAAGGTCCCTGGTGAGCCAAGGTACCACATTTTTGACATTTTGCTTTGCCTCTGCATTGCTTCTTAGTTTGACCGTATAGTAAACATTGATAACATTGCGTAACAGGCATAATATATGGCTCTACTGTTGTTTCAAGCCCATTTATATTAACTTTTTTAGGAATAGTTTTACCCTTGAAGACAAAGAGACATGTACCCGTAGGCACATAATCTACAGTTTTGTCCTCTTTATTTACCCTTATGTGAAATCTTTTAACCTTAACTACATCTGTTATTGATTCGGTATATTCAATTATTTCTTCGTTAGTAAAATCCCTACAGATCCCTCTTACAATACCTTTTCCTTCTACCCCTTATTAATTAATTCTGTATTTTGTATAAACTCGTTTGCCGATTCCGGTTTGTTAAATTCAACAGTAATTTTGTTTCTGCCTTTTCTCATTGGCCCTTTTAAATCTTTTAATTTAAGTTCAAACAACATTTTAGCTAGCGACATTGGGTGTAGATTGCCTATGTTTTGATCTTTTGGTCCTTGAACTACGACCGAAAATGGTCCCAGCGAATTTTTTTCGTTTATATTTAAATAATATATTTCGTTAATTAAAAAGTGATGACACAGTAATTGATGAAAGTAGTCAAAAAGAAACTTATTATACTTAACTAAAACTACACAAGACCCTAACTGACACATAAGTATGTATCATACACTAAAAAATTCATCCATGTTATAACAATTTTTGTTCAATAAGATCTTCTTTAGCCGTTTTGTCAATATATTAATATTAAAAGAACTCTTTATATCCATGTCAAGGAAATTAAGAATATTGCATCCCTGAAAGTAGAAGCTTCTCTGATAACTCGCTGTTCTATGGTGATCAGAAGCCAATAAATTTCTAGCACGGGTATCATGCCCATGCATAACCTGGTTGACCGTAAATAGAGATCTGTTTTTATAAACAAAGACAGATATTTCCATGATATAAACTCCAACTAATGTAAGAACGTTTAGTATCTTAAATGAATCACGACATGACTCTAAATTTCTAAATTCGAATTGCATATTTTGGATCAAAAAAACTCTCTCAGCATAGACACTTAATCCCCAATTCAATATACCATATCTTAAATGGCTATGAAAATTAGCATAATACAGAGATAAAAGAGTTGGAGTGCTACAATTACAGGAAAGAAAATTAAGACCGTAACAGGTTTTACGTAATTTTGCGCATAATGCATCAACATGAGGTTCCCAGCTAAGTCTATGATCCACAAATATCCCCATCATTTTTGTATTTTCACTGGTTTTAACTCCTTCCTTAACTCCTTCCTGAGAGCCTCGAAAAATAATTATATTTTCGTCACTATTTCCCCGTAATATATAGTTAATTATTACCGTTTTGTTTTCAAAAACCATCCTTTGGGCCTGTGATTGTTGTTCCACTAAATTATGTACAGGGTGCTCCAGGCTTAGTGCTTCTGAGGTTCGATGTATCGAACTCAAGAAAAATCGAATTTTGTGTTTCTTCTGTGATGATTGTCGGATCTCACTGAAGAACAGGACTAGTGATATCAATCCTAGTGACCTGTTGTCAGCTATGAAAGAAATCATCGCTTCAGAGAACGAGGCCTTAACTCTGAATGAGATTGTGAAGGAGCAATCTGCAACTCTTGATTTCTGACATTCGTGAGGATGTCAAGGAGCTACGATGTCAAAGGGATATAGCGCAGAGTTGCTCAGCACCTATAAGTCAAACCTTTGCACAGGTTTTCAAGAAACAGAATGCCTTGTTGATTAAACGAAGGATGTATCCCAGAGTATAAATGTTACTAGAAGTGACTTGTTGAAGAATCTAAATCAGTAAAGGAAAATATTACTGTGCAATGTTTCAAGGGAATAAGTATGGGTGGCATGGTGGTAAATTGTTCCACAAAAGAATATTTGGATAAATTTTCCCAACTGGTGACAGAGAAACTTCCACACAGTAAGAACTTAAGGCAGCTGGACATCTTAACCATAGATTGAGAGTAACAGGCCTAACACAGAATTATGAACCTCAGATGTTGATTGAGCTGCTGAGGCAACAAAATGCTTCAATAATGCCTGAGAGCTCTAGCCTTAAAATCATATCGGTTAAGCCGGTTAAGAGAAAACACAATCTGTACTACTGCCTAATAGAAGTCAATCGTGAAGCTTACAAAGATATAATAGATTCTGGTCATGTTTTTATTGGGTATGATTACTATAGAGTATATGATGGTTTGGAATTGCGTAGATACTATAAATGTTTTGGTTTTCATCACTTGGTGGAGAACTGTGGAAAAGATATAGCTTGTCCTAGGTGCACGAAAAATCCCTCTGTCAAGGAGTGTAGGGAAGCCTCTCTCAAGTGTATCAATTGCGTTAGGTCTAACACAAAATCTAACACAGCATTTCCTTGTGACCATGCTGCATGGGATTACAAATGTTCAGTATACCAAAGTAAACTTGAAGAGTTTAGATCACATATGCTACAGTAGCAACTGGGGAGTCTTAAGTCTGCCAACATCAGAGTAGCCCATGTTAACATCAGGTTTCTCATACCTTCTTTTCCTGATATTAAGGAATTGATTCTGGAAGAAAAGTGGAACATTTTTGCGATCACAGAAACATGGCTTCACTTGGACTATCCTGATGACTATATTAATATCAATGGATACAACTTTTTTCGAAAGGATCGAGCTACTCGTTTAGGTGGAGTGGGAGTCTATGTGCGTTCTGACTTAAAGTGTTCGGTAATTGATGTGTCGTCGGTGGTGACAGACGATCAATTATTGGAGCAGTTATGGGTAGAAGTTTATGTCAAATCGAAGAAAATATTAGTGGGCATTCTCTACAGACCTCCATTGGTAAACTATAAGTGTTTCAGTTGTGTAGAATCTATTTTGTCCAGTTTATCCCCATTGTATGATCATGTCTGACTGATGGGTGATTTAAACATCAATCTTTTCATTGAGCATACTGAAACCAGATTCTTTCACACTATTCTACAGCAATTTAATTTGAAGCAGGTTATTTCAGAGCCTAACAGGGTTTCAAGACCTAGTAATTCGCTTCTGGACGTTATATGTGTGGAGAATATGTTGACTGTTTTTGCTGCTGACAGCAAACAGACCACAGGCTTGTTTATTGTGAGTTTGAGACGTAAGCAGGACTGTGACATACAGGGACTTTAGGAGTTTTCATAAAGAGTCTTTCGACTTGGAAATGAGGCATACAGATTTTGCTAGTGTTTTACTTGATGGAGTCATAAATGCTAAGTTGGACTGCTTAAACGGAAAACTCACAGATATTTTTTACCGTCATGCACCAGTAAAAACACGGACTATAAAAAGGAGATTTATACCTTATATCACAGAAACAATTAAAGAAATTATAGGTCTAAAACGGAAAGCATTTAATAGATGCAAGAGCACGAAAAACATCGCTCAAAAGCAGTACTATCTTGATTTTAAAAATTATCTTTCATTTGCAATTAGGAGCGAAAGAAAGTATATATGACATTTGAATTAAAAAAAGTAAAACATAACTCAAAGAAGACATGGTCCCGTATAAATGAATGGAATATCCAAGGCTCCCTTGAAATTCTTAGTCATCTGAGGCACATTCAGAAAATTAGTGACCATTTTGCTTCTGTTAGTCAGTTGTCTGTTACAGTGGATAGGGACAAATTAGATTTCTATAAATCAAACAAATATCATAACTTCCAGTTTAATTGGCTCTTGGTCTTGGCTGTCCTTTTAGGTTCAAAGCCCGAGAGAAAGAACATCTTACTGCTGGGTTCTGTTGTAGTAGTCTTCACTACTTTATCACGACACCAGTAAGTGATGTTCGGAACTGTAGACAATACGTTTATAATTGGCAGCTTTGGGCTGACCTTAATTAAGCCGGGAATGCCGATTATAAATAGGGAACCTTTGGAAAGAAATTTTCTATAATTGGGCGGGTTTAAGTGAAAAAGTAAGGAGCCCTCACTTTTTATATGCTATTACTAAAGATGAAAATAGCCCTTCGCATTGGTACTTGTTTCATGGTTTTCTAATATTGAAGTACGTGAGGAAAGACCCTTTATATTAGAGTATTTATTTGTTCGCATTATATCTAGAAATAATTTGAAACTGTCCTATCAATACGAACCCTAATTAGAGGCATTCAAAACAACAGTGGTATCAAAAGTTGAACGAACATTTTCAATATTTGAAACTCATCCTTGTCTACTGATGTTACTGTGTGCATTTTTTTGGTTACCAGAGAAAATGTTAATAATACACAACTCGATTTTTACAAGAACTACACTACTTTGTGGGTATTTTAAAGAGTATCCATGCAAGTTTATGCACATTAGTAGTTCTCTTTCATTCCTATGTGAATTCTTTCTAATAGTTTAATATGTTTAATACGCTTTTTTAAGTTTGCTTATCTCTTGAATGAATTTGTGTTATATCTGATTTAATATACTTAAGACCATTTTGGTTGCGCCTCTGGTAATAGTCGATTTCAGCAATACTTTAGATTTGGAGTTGTTTCTATGTCATGTTACATTCATATTTCCACACTAGCCTTTAACTGCCACTTTTTGTTAATTTTTCTTATTGAAAAGGTAAAAATAAAATTATGATTAGATTTTATATTACTAAATATCAAGATTTATTTTATTATTTTTGCTTTGAATTTGCGTCTATGCACGATTTATTGACCGTTTTCTTACCTTCAAACGTACCTTATTCTACTTATGCACTAATATATGACTTTTTACATTTTCTCTTAGGTATCTTCCTCAATTCTGATGATACTCTCTTTTTTTTAATTTGTCTTTGATACTCTCTATGGCTTGACACTATGTGATCGTTTGTTTTATTTTGATAAATTGTCATGTTGTAAAACAATATTTTATTTTTTAGCCCCCTCTGGTCCCCCAGTAGGATTTGTGGGATCCGCAAGGAGTTCATCAGAAATTATAACGCAATGGCAACCGCCGCTTGAAGAACATAGAAACGGACTTATTTTAGGGTATATTATTCGATATAGACTCTACGGGTACAACGACAGCCCTTGGACTATTAGAAATATCACGAACGAGGTAATTAACGTTAATGTTAAGTAGAGATGTTGGTATGATAATCACAAAACACTGCGCTAATTTCAGGCACAGAGGAACTTCCTTATCACCGACCTGATCACGTGGAAAGACTACGTAGTCCAAATTGCTGCCTATAATAACAAGGGCGTGGGCGTTTTTACTGATGGAGCTAAGATTAAAACAAAGGAAGGCGTTCCGGAGGCGCCGCCAATAATCCAGAAGGTGGAAGCACTCAATTCGACTGCGGTCCAAATTTGGTGGATACCTCCAGACCCACAAAAAATCAATGGCATAAATCAAGGTGAGTAAAATACTGTTCCTGCTAGTCTGCTAGGTTTCTAATGTTTCTCTTCCAAAGGAAGTTTGGGTTAGTTAAAAGAAGAAAGTATTTCACCAATCGTTCACATTCACACAAATAAAATTAGAAACAAGGGAGATTAAGACTTAAATGTTTATATTGTAGGTTACAAAATCCAAGCATGGCGGTGGCATCCCACTAGAGGTCACATGGAAGCCAGTATGATGACGGTACATCCGAACCTTCTGGATCCTTATGCTGAGCAAAGCGCACTGATGACGCATTTGGAAAAGTATACCGACTACAACATTACGGTTCTTTGCTTTACCGATCCAGGAGATGGCGAAATGAGCGATTTTGTATATGTGAAAACTCAGGAAGATGGTAATTACTTTATGACTCACAGTCGGATTCTAACTTCTATGGTCCGGTATTGTTATGTTAAAAATGATTGTGTAACTAAATAGAAGGATTTTCTTAAAACAGCCCTTCTTAGCTGGAGGTAATTGGGTCCTGGTTTTGAACAAACTAGCGAAATCTCTTAATCCTAGTAGTGATCTCATGATTCTCATGTTTCGTTTCCGGATAATGATGGAGTAGATATACGGGATTTTAGATGACTATAATATTAGCAAGCAGATAAGGTCACCACAGCACTAAGAAACTAGGTGCTCTACAGCGTTTTGTATATCTCTTAATCTATAATTATGCATCTTTTCAGTACCTGACGAAGTTACTAATCTACAATTCGACGACATCAGTGACAGGGCCGTCAAGGTTCTTTGGCAGACGCCGAAGAAAATCAACGGCGTATTGACAGGCTACCAGATACAATATCAAATCAAAGACATGCCCGAGACGCTTCGCGTTAGGAATCTCTCGGCCGACACCCTTAGCGAAAAAATCACAGAGTTGCAAGCCACCACTCACTATAAATTTGAGGTAACCGCTTGGACTGCCGTGGGGCCTGGTCCTCCCAAGGTTAGTGATTTTTCTAGCTGAAAATTTTCAATTTGTAGAACTTGATAGACTTTAAAGAAATATATGGGACGACGTACAACGTTGTCTCAGTTGAAGTGACGTCAGATTGCTGAGTGAAGGCGCCAATCTTTTTTTCCCTAAACTCACAATATCCCTGGGTAGTCGTTACTTATTAATATTTGTACTTTTTTTCAGGTGGCCATTATCCAGTCAGGAGTAGAACCAGTGTTGCCGCATCCGCCATCCAAGCTTGCGTTGTCGAATATTGAAGCGTTTTCCGTTGTACTTCAGTTTACTCCAGGGTTCGATGGCAACTCGTCTATAACGAAATGGACTGTACAAGCTCAGACCACGAGGAATGCTACTTGGTTTACAGTCTACGAAATTAGTGATCCAGATGCTACGACTATTACTGTGACAGGCTTGGTACCCTTTACGTTATACAGGTAGATTTACATTGTAAATAAATATTATGAACAAAAGCTATATACATTGATTTACAAATCTCTTTTTCATATTATGTCAACGTTTTTTCTAATAATTAAACAGGTTGCGATTGATTGCGAATAATGTTGTTGGACCTAGTCTTCCATCTGAAGCGACGAAAGAGTTTCAAACTATTCAAGCACCTCCCGCACATCCTCCCAAAAACGTTACTGTACGAGCCATGAGCGCGACGGAATTGAGAGTACGATGGATCGTAAGTAAATTTCGATAACTTGGTTATTTGTAAAAATTACTATTTCAGACCGATTGGAAATTACGTTCTTAACGTGATTAATTTTACGTTGTAAGTATGTACGTAATGTAATTTCGCTTTTCAGCCTTTACAACAGATAGAGTGGTTTGGAAATCCGAAGGGTTATAACATTACTTACATCGAATTAAGGACGGGATATACCCATAGTGCCACCATCGACGATCACACTGCGAATTCGCACGTTATTATCGGATTGGAGGAGTTTGCTCTTTACGAAATCAGAATGCAGGCTTGTAATGATGTTGGCTGCTCATCGACGGGCCCTAAAGCATTAGAAAGAACACGAGAATCAGGTATGAGGATTAATTTCTTCTGAACAGTAACTACAATATCTGCAAACAAACAAAACTTGCATATACTTTTATTCAATAGACAGAAAAAAAAATCTCTTGTGTGTTCAATAAACTCTAAGCCCCAGTCTACTATACTATAATGATTTTTTTTCCAGTTCCGTCTTTTGGTCCTCTGAATGTAATGGCAAATGCGACATCTTCAACTACGATAGTAGTCAAATGGGGAGACGTGCCAAAGGAGCATCAAAATGGCCTAATTGAAGGCTTCAAAGTTTACTATGCAACAGATTCGAAAAGTTCAGACTATAAAGTTATACCGAACAATGCAACCTTCACTACAACCCTGACAGAATTAAGGAAATACGTTGTGTATCATGTTCAGGTAAGCTCTTTTCTAAGAATAAAAATAATTTAATCGAAGAAAAAATCAAAATCTCGTTAAATAGTATATTCAAATTCAAAAATGCTTTATTGTCTTGAAGAAAATTCATTGACAAAGCTGAGAAAAAAAAGGTAAAAGAAACCTATGGTCTAGTCATTAAAACCTACTGTCAATCATTGCAAACAACCTAATCAATACTAAGCACTTACACAATAATTTCTAAATCAAAATATCAAATAAGAATGACACAATTATCAAAAGCATAAAATGTTTACAGACAAGATAACATAAAAAAACAGTGTTAAAAACCAAACAGGACAATTAAAATACATCTTTCAAGAACTCATCCACACCGTAGTAAGCTCTCGCACACAGTAGCTTCTTAACTGTTTTTCTAAATTTTGTTAGATTAGGGATCTGTCTAATTCCTTGGGGCAGGTGGTTATACAGTGTCTTGCTATTAAATATGAGCGAGTTTCTAATTTTAGAGGATGTGGGTATTGGAAGTGAAATGTTGCGTGGGTCCCTTAACACGTATGAATGGTTAGTTACCTATTGAGGCTTGTGCTTTTTATAAATCAAGCATACCGTGTCCAAAATGAACAGAATTCCATGCTCCAAAAGTAAAGGTCTACAAGACTCACGCACTCTGGCCTTAAACATAAACCTTACAGCTCTCTTCTGCAGAACAAACACACTCTGAAATAATTGCCCCGAGCATGAGCCCCAGAAACAAATTCCATAACGCAAATGAGATTCGATTAGAGCGAAGTAAGAAGATCTGACTGTACTAGGGCTAAATTGATCAGCGATTGATCTGATGGCATAACAATTTGAAGCCAATCGGGATCTTAGGGCACTCAAATTTAAGGCGGTCATCAATGTACAGTCTTAAGAACCTGTTCTCAATAACGTTTTTCAGCAAGCCATCACCCATACGGATCTCGCCAAGCTCAATTAACAGTATCATTTAACCTATTGGTATCCCTATCATGCCATAATATTGTGGCGTCATCTGCAAACAAAGTAAACTTACCCTGCATGTCAAGATCTGCAGAATCATTTATGTACAACAAGAACATAACGGGACCCAGAACAGAGCCCTGTGGCACGCCATATTCCAACCCTTGAAGATCCGAAACACAGCCACCAAAAGAAACATTCTGTATTCCATCCGACAGATATGATCCAAACCAATCATGCGTCTTACCCCTGAATCCATAAAGGGCAAGCTTATGCAGCAGTATCCTGTGATTTACACAATCAAAAGCTTTTGATAAATCACAGAAAACTGCCGCAGCCACTTCTCCCTCATTAAGACTCATATACAAATTTTCCAGAAACGAAAATATTGCATCATCCGTACTCTCCCCGCCTGGAAGCCAAACTGTTCAAACCTCAACACTCCGTGCCTACCCAGAGACCCCACAATTCGCTTCTTGACCAATCTTTCCACATTTTTTGATAAAGTGAGTAAGAGAGCAATGGGGTCTATAGTTTGCTGCCTGGTCCCGATCACCACCTTTAAATTGGGGAATAACTGTAGCAGCCTTCAAACAAGCTGAAAAATTGCCATTACAATACACTCTTCATTCGGCAGCTTCAAAAATATTCTAATCGAGATTCCATCCCATGCTGACGCTCCGCTTCTCTTGATATCAGAGATAGTGCCCTTAAGCTCTTCGGTATCGGTGGGGGATAAAAAGAAAGAATCTGGGACATTAATATTTCCCAGGAACTGTGAAAAACAGACATTTGAGGGCATTACGCCAGACAGTGAAGCAGTTATGGAATAAAAAAAGCCGTTCGTTCATCTCCTCGGCGGATAATTTGGAGTCCCCCTATGTAGTCCTACAACTCCTTCTCCGCAGGTCGTTGACAATCCTCCACGTTTCTCGCTGTCTGTTGCTGGAGTATGCGATTCTATTGCCATAGTATAGGTGCTTTGCAGACCTAACAGCATGCCTATAAACTCGTCTATACTTGGAAAAATAGGCCATAAAGTGTTCACTATCAAAAAAATACTTCCTAATATAATGAAGAGACCGCATATTCTTAGCAGAAATTTTCAGTCCTTTAGTAATCCATGGTTTTTTGTTTTAAAGGCCTAACAGGAAACGAATAATCAAAGTTGTCACATAGTATCCCATGAAATGACCGCAAAGGACTGTTCAAGACCAAGACAGGCTGCCAATCAGTAGCAGCACACAATTGCGAGAACCTACCATAGTTTGCTCTTCTGTACAACCTACCCTTAAGCCTAGCTTTTACTCTCGTTCCACATTTAAAACTAAAGCTGCATGAAATCACCTCATGATCTGACAAGCCCGCCCGAACAACGTCACACTTAACCATGTCTCTATCAAAATTTGAAGACATGTAATCCAGTAAGGTAGACGAGTGTGCAGTGATTCGAGTGCGCCTATCGACAAACATGTGCAAATTGAACGAGTCAAGCAAACATTTCCATCTCTACACATCGTTACCAAGTGTGTCAAAAGCATTGAAATTAAAATCACCACACAATATCACAGGTGAACCCACCGGCAGTTGTGTCAATACAATTTCTAATTTAAGCGAAAATTCACCTGAACAGCCAGTAGATGATCTATATAGACATAAAATAAATAGGTTTATTTTCTTGCAAAAAAAACAACTGATAACTCAAACGTTTTTTCTTCAATCAAATCAATAGAGAAACTATAAGATCTTAAAATACTATCACGAACGAGTATTAACACACCTCCGTGGAAAGACTCAGAATGACAGAACTTATTTAACAAACTATAATCTGATAGTGAAAATGGTTCATCAGGCTTTAACCAGTGCTCACAAAGAAGCACAACGTCAGGATATAAAAGACTATCTAAAAATATTTCAAGTTCGTCAACCTTGTACCTGACAGACTGTATGTTGAGATATACTAAGGAGAGATTAGCATTAATGGAACGCGCTCTCAAAAATCCGCACTATCTGTATTTTCCTTCGAGCTAAGCCCAAAGGCCACCGACGACTGAGATATTCAAAATCCTATTTTCTTCACGGTCAGTCTCAGAGATTAACCCACTCACAGAAGTAACAAAATTTGGCGACTGAACGTTGGATTTAACTATATTGGTACAACTCACAGAGACTAAGACTATATTTGACAAAAAAATAATCACTTACATTTAGATACAGCGTCAGCAACTTACAGAGTGATTTTTTATTATGCCTTTTTTGCACAAGACCTTATTTTTGTGCACACGAGTGTCACATGAATAACTAAATATGAGATTTGTTGCTTTGCCAAGAGAAAAAAGTTGTTTTAAATTTGAAACTCTAAACTGAAAGTCAATATGCAACAAGACAATTATAACGTCATTCCTATTAAAGTCTAGTACGGCTCGAAATAGTCTTACATATTTCCTCCACAGGTGAATTCGAGCAAACAATTCCAGTCACATTGTAGAGACCATTATCCAAGGACAACCTGAGCAACGTAGAAAAATCTCTAGCAGTTTGATCACTTACTATTAGGACGTTTCTTCTTTTAAGAGACTTCAGGGTCTCATTTACATGAGCATCTCTGTGAGGTTCAGTACCTATATTGCCCAGCGGTAGGGAAAGACCCCCGCCGATGACACCAACAACATTCTCATCAGCGATCAGCCGTTCACATCGCTCTTCCTCAACATCAGGCCTTGATATGTAAAGAACCCAAAAACTGAAATTGCGCTCTCATGCTCTGAACCTCCATATAGTAGGCCTGGCATTCATTTTCTAATGTTCGTATTGAGACTATCATGCTTTTATTTATCTCATTAAGTTCGGCAATATCATTCTGGAGGTTTCTGCTCCTCTCAGAATGAGACAAAATATCCGACTCTAGAGATGCTTTCTGATTTAAAATATTGGTGCGTTCGTTATGCAACTGTAAAAGTTCTTCTCGTGTGTTGTTCAGACTATCCACTAGAGCTGTTTCCATGTCAGCTTGTGTTTTGGTCAATACTACCCTTTCATAATTTCTGGTTCTTGGTGTTGTCTGAGTTTATTTGGGACTCAGTGTTAAAGCTGATTGAGTCTCAGCATCAACAACGGTAATCCTTGATGAATTAATTCTATCATTCTTTTCATCAACCTGTCTCTGAAGCTCACATATTTGTTGTCTGCATGTGTCGATTTCGGCCAGCAATTTTGTCTCTATTTCAATAGCATCCTCCTCAATAGCAGTTGAATTCCTTTTTATCCGTTTAATATATTCATCCTTAGTTTGCAGTGTCTTCTTTTACTCTTGGACAATAGTCTGGAGAGCATTTATTGTACCAATCTCTTCATTTTCAGCATTGGCCTCGCACTCTTCAGAGCATCATATCAGGTTCTGGCTGATGATCCTATAATTTCTGGTTCTCTTCCAGCAACTAGAATGAAAGATGTTATTACATGCAACGCATATCCAGTTGTTGTTAGTTTTGTTTTTACAGCATTTGAACACCTCAGCCATTGCTTCAGATATTTAGGGAACACACTTGGACGATACGATGTAATTTCCTAGATTTAATATTTACTGCTTGAAATAAAATTTCCTGGCCGGACCTGTCCTGTTCAAACTCGATACAGTACCATAATAAAGGGAATTCCCGTTGACGTCACAACAGAGATAAATAAATTGTTTACTAAACAGAGAACACACAAACGTAAATAAAGATTCGAGACAAAAAATCCATTGTCCAAAAAAAAAAGAAAGAAGTAAGTTTGGAGCTATTTCAATTTATCTGAGTGGTATTTTTTGTTTATTATTAATTTAAATGTCGCCAATATTATTGAAGATCAGATAGAAATGCCTGTTAAATGTCCAATATCCATCAATCAATCAAAGCTTTATTCATTTTTAGAACAGTATCCATACTTATAAGCTAGTCATAAATGTAATCAAAGTGCGTGTTCTCGTTTTACGAGTTGTGTTGCGCTTACATTGCGCATCTCACTCGCGAACTAAACACCTGCGACTTAGGGGCTGGTGTCGGCCCATCTAATGACTAACTAATCAGTAGTCAGGTCAACCTTGTGATTTTTTTGGGATTATTTCCCTTCAATCAAGTTACAGGGTGAGTTTGCCTATAGGCTGTATTGATTGGTTGAGGGTGTTTCGGGGTGGTTCAAGCTGGTGTTAAGCGCAGGAAAAAGTAGCCAAAAAACCTGCTTAATATGATCACGATACAGACGGCACAGACATGTAACACAAATATATACAATATATAAATTCTATGTACAATTCAATAACTAATTAGTCAATTCAAGGACTATGTACATAAATGCACATAGTAGTATATGGGTGCGCTCATGTAGGCCCATACATGAAGGGTATAACATACGATTGTTCGCCCCGAACACGTAAATCTTGCCTGGGGGAAGGGATAGCACGCGCGGCTTGGTGGCTGCGGCGAGAGTGATGAAGTGGTCTTGTCTGGTTCGTAGTATGTATGTTAGTACATCCATGTTCAAGTATTTGTTCATTTTTAGTGAATTGTATTTGTATATTGAATCGTTTATGGTGGCCTAAGTTCCTGATAAAAGAGGTCCGTGTGCTTATATAGCGGTCCATATTTCAGTCTGTGGCGTGGGTCATGTCTTAGGTCTGCAATACCTGCGGTCGCTTCTGATCTCCTGATGCTATATTTAAAGAACTTACAGGCTGCATCGTTGACATATTGTTCAACATACTCTATGCTGGCCATGTTATGTAGATCGCTGACTCGAACTCGATCGAGTAGCGTTAAGGAGAAAGCAGCCCGCAAGTATCTGTTTTGTATCGTCTGTATATGTTTGAGGTGGCTTCTTGCTACTGAGCACCAAACTGGTGCTCCGTATAGTAACGTCGGTCTTATTATTGATTTGTAGATTGTCAGTTTGTTAGTCGGGCTTAAGTATGATCTCGTTCCTATAAGTTGAATCAAACTTTTGCGGGTAATTATGTTTTTAGCCCTGATTGCCGCAACGTGCTTGGAGAAAAGGAGCTTTCGGTCGAAAACTATCCCTATTTGACGGGGTCTATCGGCCTAATTGCCTCGTTGCCTACAGTAATAGGCGCTAGGTCTATATGGCGCTTATATGTCAATATACCTAGTTCTGTTTTTGATGCATTTAAGGTTATTTTCCAATCCCTGTAATAGGGGGTTAGAAGGGTGAGATGGTGTTCGAGATTCCATTTTGCTACCTGCACGTCTGATGACTGTGAGTATATCACCGTGTCATCAGCGTACAGGGCAAAGGAATTTGCAGGATGAGACGGGAAGTCAGCTATAAAATGACTGAATAGTTGCGGTGACAAAACTGTTCCTTGTGGCACTCCAGACATGATCTGTCTAGGTCCCGAAATATCGCCATGAATGTTAACCGAAAAGGAGCGATTCGCAAGGTACGACGCAATGAGGGATGCTAGATGTAAAGGCATTCCATGGATAGCAAAAAGCTTATATATCAGCCCATTGTGCCATACCCTGTCGAATGCTTTCTCAATGTCGAGTAGCAACAATGCCGTTGCCTTCGCCTCATTGAAGCCGTTCAGAGCATCCTGTGCGACCTTCGCCGCGAGCATAGTAGTGCTATGACCGCGGCGAAAACCGAACTGCTCCGGGGGTAGAATCCGAAGACTCTCAACGACACTGCTAATCCTCGACATGATGAGCTTTTCGATTAGTTTGCCGATCGCATCGAGCAACGATATTGGCCGATACGAGGACGTAAGCCTCGCATCCTTGCCCGGCTTAGGAAACAGTATTATCACCGCTTTCTTCCAAGGGAGCGGAAAGTGTGGCAGGCGTAAAATTGCATTTATGATGTGTATTAAGTGGATGACGGTCTTATTCGGCATATTCTTTAGAATAATATACGGAATACCGTCAGGGCCAGGGGCTTTGTTTCCGGGTAGACGACGAAGAAATCTCCTGATTTCAGCAGGAGTGACTAGCAGGCTATCAAGCACCGCAGGGGCAATCGGGTACTTAATGGATGTAAAGCTTTCCACTACTGTGTCTACATAGGTGTGAAATGGCGTGGAATTCGGCGTCTCGCGGAAGACGTCCCCCAGATAGCTCGCGAAGGTCTCCGCTTTCCCAGCATTGTCCGTAAATACATCCCCACGATGTTGTATTTCAGGAAAAATTGCGGTGCCTCCGCGAACCCGCCTGGTGAGCTTCCACAGCGAGCCGTCGTGTCGGCCTATGGCATTAATATAGGCCATCCACTTCTCATTTCTGTAGATAGAGATCTTAGCCTTGATCGTTCCTGTTAGCGATGTGACACGCAACCGGTCCAATATCCAATATCCATGTTACTTGCAGTATTGCAAGATTTTTTTTCATGAAATGGAAAGCACACGATTTATCCTTCAAAATGGCAATAATCCCAAGTCGTCAGCACAACTATAGCCTTAGAAAAACTACACTTTACAGGAAGCTATACAAAACACGACTACTCACTAGTAAAATTTGGCTGGTATTCAACTTCAATTTACTTTTAAGCTTTGTTTTTGCTTTGGATTCGACCCTGGTAAAATATTGCTCTAACTGCCTTAATAACTGCAGGCATTTCATGAAGCTTCGCACACTATAGTAACCAGACATATTTTACAACAAAGCTCTTAGGTCGTAGTGGTTAGCCTTAATGAGCACGAAAGAGTAAATTTGCCTTTTTTTTAGAAGCATTGAGTCTGTGTAGCATCTGTTGCAGTTGACCTGTAACTGTACGCAGCAATTTAAGTTTTTACGACGTACGGGTACATATTTAATACGTTCCGTTATTACACTGTAATTTCAGCATTTCTCGTTGTAATTAAATCGTCATTTTTTGCATAGCTTTTAAGCGCTAACTCGGCTATCTTTTGCCAAAGTTTCACGTGTTGGCGCCTTGTCATTTGATCAGAATTCAGTGCTTTGTTCTGATTTGTTTATTGCAGCTAATCATTAGCATTTAAAGATCCTTTACACAAATAGTGCACTATATAAAAAGCGGCCTTTCCTATTGGTCGATCCGCATGGCCCTCCGCTCGCTTCGCTCGCTACGGGGGCTCAAAAAAAGGAAACTAACCAGGTGCTAACCCAATCTAACCCAAGACATACCCAAAATCAAGAAAAAAAGCTGTTTAGAAACATAATCTTTAAAAAGTAATAAAAAAAAGTAACGGGGTTCGAACCCGCGTTTTCCAGGTGAGACTCAACGATCTAAACCTCTACACCACAAGAGCTCTTGATACAAATCGATTGCATCACGCAGACATCTCATAATTCGAGATGGATCGACCAATAGGGTTTACATAGTGCACTATTTGTGTAAAGGATCTTTAAATGCTAATCATTATTCTCCTGTGTACAATTTGAAAAACTTCATTCGTCGTTGCTTTTTGAACAAGATTCACATATAGCCGATTTCACCTAATCGAATCATTAGAACATCATGTCATGCTCAAAGTGTGAAAGGGAGTTAACTGAGAAGGAAATAAAATACAAGATTATCTGTGATTTCTGCAAAGCCGTAAACTGCATAGCATGTTCCAAGTTTTCTACCTCAGAGGCCCAAGAAACACAGATGAAGAGAATAATTGTGTGACTTCTGTCAAGACACATAGTAATGATGCAGTTCGTGGTATAGCCGACTTAAGGAACCAGATGCAGGATACTTTTAATACGGTGTATAGCAAACTTTCAAACGAAATTGTTCTAAAGCTTGACGGTATAAGCAATTTATTGCAAGAAAAGTTCTCTGGCTTCCATGACCAGATGGCCACATTATCAACCGGCCTGAGTTGCAAAAAGTCACAAAAAATATTACCTTTATCAAAAGTGACATTATTAATATCTTGGATAAGTCAAAGAAGAGCGTCCAACAGCTTACTAAAAAGATCAAAGCAATGTTGATGTTCCACTTTCAACAACTAAGCAGGATGATATTGATGATATCAGGCAAGAATTTGACAAAAAAATTAATGTCCTGGAAAAAGAAATGCAGGAGCTTAAAACTACTATCAAGCTTCTGCAATCAAAGGAGCTGCCCTCAAGTGCTTTAGCAGCAGCTGGTCACATCCAGAGAACCACATTTAGTGTTGGTGGGAGCCAATCTATAACAATTTCAAATCCTACTCATCGAGTTACAAACACACAACAAACATCAAAGTCGGATCAACCAACTGGAAATCGTTCTTCAACTAATCGTCCGGCAATCGGCACGGGAGTCAGCTCCTTTATAGCTGCTAAGCGCAGGCAATGGATATATCTGGGGCGTTGTAACCCTGGATCCACCGAGAAGGATGTAATTGAATATGGAAATCTGGAAATTAGTGATGTCCGGTGCTTTGTCCTCGACAAAAACGAAGATGTGTGTTCATTTAAAATAGGAGTCAAAGAAACCCTGATTAAAGGTCTTTTGGATCTTGGATTATGGCCCACAGGACCTGCCATCAAGGAGTTTCGTCCACGTAGACAACCTATGAGGAATGGAAATTTTCAACCGGTGAACAACCTACCAGCAAACCTATAGAAAAAGTCACAGCTCTGTACCAAAATGTTAGAGGGTTACGTACTAAGCTCAAGGAGTTCCTGCCAGCAGCGTTATCTGAATTATATCCTGTTATTGCATTAACGGAAATAAGGCTGGACTGTAATATTAATGACTCGGAGCTTCTTTCTAATCGTTATATAGTTTATCGGAATGATAGAAACTGTAAAAACAGTGCGAAAAAGCACGGTGGTGGAGTTCTTATTGCTATAAGAGATGTCTTTAAATCTGGTTTGCTGCAAATTGAAGATCCCACTGTTGAGGAAATATGGGTAGCTGTTCAACTGGGAGGGATCAGCTACTGTTTTGGTACTGTATATATTCCTCCTGGAATGAATATTTCGACGTATGCTGCTCACATTGCATCGGTTGAAAGGGATTATAATCTCCCGCAGATACAGTGGTCACACGCCGAAGTTTGTGTAGGTCTTCTTCCGACCAATGTGGGGAGCGCGAATGAGGTCATTTTGCGTGATAACATGGCCTTTTTGAACTTGCGCGGT
Organism: Pissodes strobi; assembly: GCA_016904865.1. Lineage (NCBI taxonomy): Eukaryota > Metazoa > Arthropoda > Insecta > Coleoptera > Curculionidae > Pissodes > Pissodes strobi. Next base: position 10,982 of record MU187979.1, on the reverse strand, counting down.
ATAACGGAGTGAGAAATAACAATAACATAATTTTGGATTTGTGTTTTTGTAACTTTAATGTGGAAACTGTAATTCAATGTGATGGATTGGTCAGCATTGACTGTCATTATCCTGCTTTGGAAATTTCCATGCCTATTCATAACACTCAGAAGCTTGAATCTAATTGTGTTTGGCATTTTGACTTTAAAAGTGCTGATTATCATATGTTAAATACCTATTTTTCTTCTGTACACTGGCATTCTGTAATGTCTGTAAATATTAATTCTTCTGTAGAGAAATTTTATAAAGTTTTGTATGAAGGGTTTGAAAGGAGCGTACCTATTAAGCAGACTGTCGATAGTAACTTTCCCACCTGGTCTTCTAATAAATTAAGAAAGTTAATTTTTAAAAAGAAACAAGCTCATAAAAAGTTTAGGCAGTCCCAGCAATGTGTTGATTATAATGTTTTTTCGGAATTGAGATACCAATGTAGAACGTTGACTAAACTTGACTATAACTGTTACATTAGACATGCGGAGAACTCTATTACTGGTAATCCTAAATATTTTTGGAATTTCGTGAAATGCAAAAAGGATACTGATGAATGTCCTAAACTTATGAGGTTAGATGACAGTACGGCTTATAGTGGGGAAGGCATTTCTAATCTTTTTGCAGAATACTTTGCTTCTGTTTATAGTCCTCACTCAGATGACTTTGACTCAACATTTACTTCTCCTATTTTCGACCAGATAGGTACATCACAGCTACTTATATAGAAGAGGCCTTACGAGAACTTGACCTAAATAAGCCGATGGGATCTAATGGCGTTCCTCCTTCTGTCCTTAAGCACTGTGCTTTCTCTCTATATATTCCCCTATACTTCCTTTTTAGCCAATCTCTAAGATTTGGAGTATATTCCCTCTAATATGGAAAAATCCTATGTAAGGACCATTTTTAAATCAGGTGATTGAGGCGACATTCGCAATTATAGACCTGTAAGTTTATTGTCAACAATTCCTAAATTATTTGAACACTGTGTAGAGCTCAAACTGAGTAATGTTTATGAAAAATTACTAATATCGCAACAGTATGGCTTCATATCGGCGCGGTCAGTGGATACAAACCTATTTCTTTACACCAACTTTATTTCTAGTACCATGGCAGCTGGAGTTGAGGTTCATGCTTTCTGCATGGACCTTAGCAAGGCTTTTGATAAGGTCAGTCACTTCCTACTGAATATGGTATCTCGGGTTCATTATTATATTATTATGGCTAAAGTCCTACCTCTCGGATCGTTATCAGCAGGTTAGAGTGGAAGGCTACTTATCTGACGAATTTTCTGCTACTTCAGGAGTACCACAGGGCTCCCATCTTGGTCCTTTGCTATTCAATCTATTAATGATATAGTTGCCTCAATAAAATCTAATTTCCTGTTATTTGCAGATGATCTTAAAATATATTAAAATCTCGTCTTTGTACGATCAAATTATTCTTCAGAGTGACTTAAATGAAATATGTAAGTGGTGTGTTATTAACGGTATCTGTTTAAATTCTGACAAATGTTTTTCTATTCGGTTTAGAAGATTGAGGACTGAAACCCCATTATTATATAATGTAAATGACGTGCTTTTAAAGGAGTTGTTTGTTGTCAAGGATTTAGGTGTCTTCTACTTGAACAGTAAACTTTCATTTACTGAACACTATGAGAAAATTATTGGTCGTGCAAACAAAATGCTGGGCTTTATAAAGAGAGTTTGCCAAGATTTGACAGATGTAAATACACTTAAAATTCTTTACATTAGCTTTGTCCGATCCAATGTTGTTTGGTCACCCTTTTTTCAGATCTACATTGAAAGCCTTGAAGGTATTCAACTCAAATTTATTAAATTTGCCAGGTATAAGCTGAGTGTATAAATATCTTGTAAATGCGTATACCTTAAATATATAAATAAATAAATAAAGAAATTAATTAATTAACAGAACTTCAGGTTGTGATATGGTGACATTCAACTATCTTTTTAGGTATTGGCTTATACAAGATTGGGCGACGGCGAACCCAGCAAACCGGCGGTAAGCGTCAGAACATTCGACGATGTCCCAGGAGCCCCATCGAATGTATCATTTCCCGACGTGTCTTTTACGTCCGCTAGAATTATATGGGACGATCCCGAAGAACCCAACGGCGAAATATTGGCCTACAAAGTCACATACCATATTAACAACGTAAACACAAATAATAAATACTCGAAAGAGTTTCCGCCCTCAGATAGAACGTTTAGATTTACCCAGCTGGAACCCGAAAAGTACTACATGTTTTCGATAACTGCGCAGACGAGACTAGGGTGGGGTAAGACGGCGCATGCCCTGGTTTATACCACGAACAATAGGGAGCCACCACAACCACCTTCCGTACCTCAGGTGAGCAGGTCTCAGATCCAAAGTAGGGCGATTACGTTCAATTGGACGCCTGGAAGAGATGGTTTTGCTCCATTAAGGTAGGTTTTATAAGGTGGCTACATTTTAAAAGGTTATTTTGAAGCTCAATGTAACAGATTCTGGCCGTTTTCTTGGGTCCCTCATACAGTTTTGTTTCTGATGGGTGTTGTATAATTTACATCCCTACCATGATTTGGAATAGCAGATTACAATTTGTATAAAATTGTATAATAATTGCTCAAGCGACCAAACTAACTTGTATTTAGATTTCCCGTCATAATTCCATTTTTCACATGATTTTAATACTTCCAGATATTACACTGTTCAGAAAATGGAAGGTAACGGTCCCTGGCAATCCTTATCGGAAAGAGTTGATCCGCAGCTGACTTCGTACACTGTATCAAACTTGAAACCCTTCACGACATACCGGTTCAGGATACAAGCCACAAACGACATCGGCCCGAGTAGATTCAGTCCCGAATCTATCGAAGTCAGAACATATCCAGCTGGTAAGTTGTACAATTTAGGGCTTTTCTTATACTATTGTTTGCTGCCAGCTGACATGTTTTTATTTTAAGTATCTAGATGCAATTTGTCTTGAATTAAAGACATTCTATTTATACAATTTAGACAATTTATTCAATTCAATTCAAAAGTACATGGTTATTTTTACATAGGTCAAAGCAAATAAAATAGGTCTTAAAAACTAGAAAAATATTTATGTATATGTGATATCATATGCCACTAAAATAGAAATGGATTGATTCAAAGGAACTACAGGTGAAACAAATAGCTTAAAACAAACAAATAAAGCAGACGCGCAGTAAAATATTCAGACTAGGAG